>JAMZAV010004382.1:0-55675 GCA_024449915.1 Sweltsa coloradensis
ATTAAAGTTTTATTTGCTCGATTGTTTATTGCAGTCTACACCCCATAATGATTCATCTCATACCCAATTGCTTTTAATTTTAATTTTTATTGCAGTTGTTCATTTACTATTTTCATAATGGATCTGTTTTGTTGCTTGAGATTTGATGACGAATGATAGGTCTGTTTTGTTTTTGTTGTTTTTGGGAGGAGTCTTTAATATTTATATACTTGGTGCAGTATTTAATTTTATTCATCTAATACTGTGTGTGTTTTTGTGTTACCTAACTATAATGTTTGTATATTCAATCTTCGAGTTTTTTTTTTTTTTTTTAGTTTTGTTATACAGGACGGTTTCTTCCACTGATTTGTTCTATTTTTTCTTTGTTATTGTTGTAATAACTTCGCACAACACGCGTAGTTGTAGGAATGTACCATTGTCGTGGTTTAACCACAGACAAGTCCTTATTTTAGGCTTGTGGACAGAGCATATATAAAATGTACACATCTTTAATAATGATTCATAAAAAAAAAAAAAAAAAAAGTATTATTATTATTATTATTATTATTTTATTATTTTATTTATTATTATTATTATTATTATTATTATTTTAATTATTATTATTATTATTATTATTAAAAGAAGCCATATGGACTTTATTAATTAACAGCCAATTGCCTTTTACTGTTATTGAAAAAAATTAATGGACTAGTAGTAGCTGACGCTTTATGCCACTATTTAGATAACTTTAAAAATTATTTACTAAATCAGTTTGGTTTTCTAAAGGTAAGAGACAACCCGATCTTCTAGTGAATTGCGAACTTGGTTATACAAATTAAACTGAACAATATGCACATTGCGCCATGTTTTGGATTTATCAAGGCATTTGAGACATTAATTCACGTTCAAACTTTTAAAATGTCTTGAGCGAATAGTATTCGTGGCCCAATTTTAAATTGGTTTAAATTACCTAAGACAGGTAAATAGAGTTAGGTTGGGATTTTTTTCAGTCCACGAACGTGATGTTATTTCAGAGTTCCTCAGGGTTCTGATTTTCGTCCCATTCTATTTTTGTGTAGCGTTAATGATTTGGTTAAATGTTTTAAATATGCTAAAGTGGCTTCACGGGAGATTGGTCGCACAGTAGCAGAATTTCCTCCCCTTTTCACCCACCACCTTCCTACCGAGCAAGTGGACAAGAGGTAGATCGTATCTATCTATAGTCGCTCGACCCTTCTATTGATGGCTCGAAACCATCCAATTAAATTATTTTCGCTTGAATAGAGTTAATCCTTCCTTCCTTCAGTACGATAAACTGTTGTAATTTCCATTCTAATTGCCCTTAAAATGGTTAAAGATTTTAACTAAATGTTTTCACTGAGTAAAAATCAACACCAACATGTTTTTGAATGCTAAAATTGATTGAAAACTAGAATTAACAGTATAATATACAACATACTTTTCATCAGAGTGCTAGAATATTTTGTTAAACATTGTTAGTCTCAATTCGAATTTTTTGCGTTTAAACTTTTCGTGTTGATTTTATTCATGAACATTAAAGTTAAATCTTACAATTTAAGACATTTAAAAGGTAATTTACACGTTTATTAATGAAAGAAAATTATTTTCTCTATTCAGGGTTTAAGACCATCAATAGAAGGGTCAGGATAGGTAAGATCTAAATCTTGTGCACTCTGCCCGTCCGCGAAGGTGGTGGGTGGTAAGCGGGGAGGATTCCTGGTACCTGCGGACCAATCTTCCCGTGAAGTCCACTATATGTATTTATTTATGCGATTGACATTTTTGATTGTTTTTTCAGTACTAAAACTTTGAAAATAGCACAGTTGCTTAATGATTTTATAAACTTCCTAAGAGATTCATGATAGAGACTAATAATTTAATGCAAATAAACAAATAATTCTTTGTGTGGCACCTCAAAACAGAATTGCTCCGTTAGGGTCAGGGTGATCACTCATTCAATGAATGTTTGCATAATCAATAGATCCTTACGTGTGCATGTCAGTGATTTCTCGAGATGTTGCTCGCATATTTATTTGGGATTAGTGATTGATAACATTTCCAGCTGGTACCTCATATTGACTCGATCTGTAACGCCTTCGGCCTGCCTCCGACAGTGTTTTTTTTCTTATACGTTTTACCGTTTTCAGTTGTTTGCGAAATGTATATATCGCTCTTGCAGAATCTATTAATATCTTAGGTCTACTTGCTTGGGTTAGTCCCCTGACTGCCACTATAAATAAAATTCGAGTACTACAAAATACGCTATTACGCAAATAAGACCACGTAATTTCAAACTCCTGTCGCCTCGGGAGACATACCTCTTTTGCAACTTCTCATGTTGACTGGCTTTTCACTACCATTTTTAATACAATATTACTTTAAAATGGTTTATAGATTCCTTGTGCAGAAAACAAATGGACACGTAGTCAGGTTAAACCAAATTTTAAGTTCTAGAAGTATAATAATACGGTCAGAGCGCCTTGTTTTTTAGTCCCCGAGTCTTCATGACTTTGCCTGATCATTATTACATTTTACAAAAATTTCGAGGTCAACAAGAAAATAAAATCATTTGTTGTCAAATTGGTGCTCCTTGTCTAAATCTTTCTGCTCTTGCTTGTTTCGTACGCGTCATTTTAGCGTGTATTTATGTTGTGTTTAAATCTTAAAGCCTTGACGTGGTGGGTTGTGTTTTATTTCATTGTAGTTACAGTTAATCTACTTCAATTTGTTTACTTTAATAGTGTATGATCTGTTTAATGTTTGTTTTTTTTTCATGTTTCCTTCCTCTTGTTGTTTTTGATTTAGATTATGTGTTTTGTTTATTCCACAGATGAGCCCGCATAATGGGCTTGTTGGTTTCTTTGAGATGTATCAATATATTCTGTTTTGGTGACATATTGAGTTGAAAAAAAAGGATATATTAATCAAACAGTATTATAAGGCGTAGGTATTTGTAAAACTTGAATTAAACCATGCTCTACCATTATAATTTTTATTTACCTAAAGATTCATGCAATTTTCGTAACACGACATTAACCATAGCCAATTTTAATAAAAGCCTTGTATATGCCTGACGAATTGTAAACATAACAAAATATGGTAGCATTTTTTTTCTAGAATCTGTTTTGAAAGGCCTGTATCCACTGCTTGCGTCATTTATATGAACAAATTTCTTTATTGCTTCACCCGAAATCTTGATATCTAGTTACGTTTTGAAGTGATCAACTCCGTCTAAGCGTACATCCGCGCAATTTAGATGGAAATTACATTTGACATTTCCTGCTTTCTTTGATTATCGTTTACAAGTAATTTCACGCCCTAATATGAAACAAACCACAAAAAGATGTGACAACCTCCCCCCCCCCCCAAATACAAAAATTTTGTACAACGGCAGCCAAGCTCTCCTTCAAAAATCTTCGCTGTGAATGCTGTGATATATTGAAGTTTGAATCGCATTTCATTCTTTCTCCCTCGTTACGGGGGGGGGGGGGGCATTGAAAAGAAGTAAGATCATTTCGCCTGTAGACGAGCGCCAAGCCAACCATTTTCGTGGTAAAAAAAGTAAAAATTATTAACTCAATTTTTTTTTTTTAGAGTTCTCGTATTGAACCAAATTCAATGGCCAAGTTATTTTTTATGATTTTGAGTTTAAAATTTTAACTTTTTTTACCACGAAAATGGTTGGCTTGGCGCTCCACAACAGGCGAAATGATCTTACTTCTTTTCAATGCGAAACTAGGGAGAAAGAATGAAATGCTTGGCTTACTTCTATATCTCACAGCATTCACAGCCAAAGACTTTTGAAGGAGAGCTTAACTGCATTTTTTTTTGTTTATAAATTTTTGTATTTGGGGGTATAATCTAGGTGCCCGTTAGGGTGCCGCAGCCAAGTCGCGGTGCGCTACACACACTGGCACCTTATACAGCAAGCAGAGTTGGGATGATTTCGAGGTGTTATCCAGCCGTCAGGAAACGTAATGTTAACTTGAAAACTATCAAAATCGAGGGGATTTAGGTACCCGACAACACATGCCAAATTTGGTTGGGGTACGAGCATTCCTTCTTGGTGAAAATATGACTTGAAACATGCTCAAAATCACTTTCAGGATGTTAGTTAATACTACTACTCACTACTACTACTAATGGCTACAAATCTTATTCTCGTCAGTTTCAATTGCCCAGCGATTCTGACCAAACGGGTGGGGCTTCAACGTTCATATTTTACATGGACATTAAGGTAATAGTGATGTAGTTCCGTTTGAAAAAAGGTTGAAAAAGTTTGGTGGAAGGCTTCCAAATAAAGGTTTCAATATAAGCCTTAAATACAAGAATATAATCAACAAGTAACTATAGTTACTTGACAATGATCGCCTACATTGTTTACAAAAAGCAAGTCTTTGGGCCACTTGATATTTTACATCCTATTGTTAATTGGTAATTCCATAAAAATTAAATCAACTTTTTAGACTTTCGCGGCCCGAATATATTAAAAAAGGTGTGAAACGGGTCATTTCGCCGCGTCGCGTGTTTACACTTACTGGTGTGTGAGTTCGACGTTTCGGAACCACTGTGGGATCCATCTTCAGGACGACTGCTTGTTGAAAGTGCGTTTACTCGTTGCCTCTCTCGTTCGGGATCGTGTTTGAATGCCTTGACCAATGGCAGTGGGGCAGTCGTCCTGATGATGGATCCCACAGTGGTTCCGAAACGTCGAACTCACACACCAGTAAGTGTAAACACGCGACGCGGCGAAATGACCCGTTTCACACCTTTTTTAATAAATCAACTTTGATAAAATTATTATATTTTAACAAATAATTTTGCAATGTAACTTGAAAAAGTAATGAGATCCCACACATAACAAAAACTTGTAAAAATACAGCCAAACCTTACACAACTCCAAAAAAAATGAGATCTAAAAAAAGGTCCAAAACTCATCTACCCCTTCCCCATTTGCGCATTCTTGATTCATAAACGTACAGTGTCCCGTAACAACATCCTAGAAAAGCTTGGCAAAATAGAATTTGCATGACCAATACGTTTAAATTGTTTAGAAAAAAATAATTTTGTTGAACTATTCTGTTTAAATTAATACAAGTTGCAAATTCTATTTTGCCAAGCTTTTCTAGGATGTTGTTACGGGACACCGTTTATGAATTAAGAATGCGCAGATGTGGAAGGGTAGATGACTGGCCTTTTTTAGATTCATTTTTTTGAGGTGTAAGGTTTGGCTGTTTTTTTTTTGGAAAGGCTTCCCAAAAAAATTAAAAAGGGTTTTTTAAAAAAAAATTTTTTTAATTTAAAAAAAAAGGTTCCCTTTTTTAAATTTTTTACAAAAGGGAATTTTAAATTTTAAATCAACAAGTTAACTAATTAAAGTTAACCTTAAAACAATAAAAAATTCCGCCCCAAAAAAAAAAAAAAAAAAAAAAAAAAAAAAAAAAAAAAAAAAAAAAAAAAAAAAAAAAAAAAAAAAAAAAAAAATTTTTTTTTTTTTTTTTTTTTTTTTTTTTTTTTTTTTTTTTTTTTTTTTTTTTTTTTTTTTTTTTTTTTTTTTTTTTTTAAAACGTTTTTTCAAGTTTTTGGGGGGGGGATTTTTAAAAACATCAAAATTTGTTTTTGTTTCCAAAATTTTAAACATTTTTCCCAAGTTGGGGAAAATATAAAAAAATTAAAAAGGGGTTTTTTCCCCGCTCCCTTTTTAAAAAATTAACGGTTGGGACGCCCCAAACCATTGGGAAAATTTAAGACTTTTGTTTGCGTTTACTCTTGGGCCCTCCTGTTGGATACTTTTTTAAATTTGCCCTTGAAAATAAAAAGGGGGCCGGTCTTCCAAATAGGAATTCCCAAATTTTTCCCGAACTAATCCCCAACCCCAATAATTTAAAACCATGATGGGGATTGGGGGAATGCCCCCTTTTCCAACATTTTTTAAAAAAATTTGATTTTTATTTTTAAAAATTTTTAAGTTCTTTAAAAAGTTTAGATTAAAAAAACAAAATACGGAAAAACCTTCAATAAAAAACCCTTTTGGCCCTAAAAAAATTCAAATTTTAATTCCAAAACTTTCTTTTTGGGGGGAAACTCTTTCCCCAACCCTTCCAGAAAAGTTGGCAAAGTAAATTTCCCGACCAAAAACGTTTTTAAATTTGAAAAAAAAAATTCTTTTTAATTCCTTTTGGTTTAAAAACTTAAACCTACCCTTTTCCTTGGAGGGGAACCGAGAAAAGGGCCAGATTAAGGGGAAATATCTTGGTTTTTTAAGGAAAATTTTTAATTTTGGGTTTGGTTTGGCTTTTTTTAAAAATTTTTTTTAATTTTATTAAAAACTTAGCCCCCGCAAATTTGCAAAAAAAAGGGCGTAAACGGGAACCATTTGTTAGGGCTTAAAAAAAAACGCCCCAAACACAAAGGGAAAAAAGGGTAAAAACTCCCAACGAACTAAAGAAAAACCCCACATGAAAATGGGGTAAAAGGGACTCTTCCTGGGTTTAAAAAACTTCAAAAAATAAAATACCCCGGTGGGGAAATTAAAAATTTTTTTACTACTAAGAAATGCCACGAGGAAAACCGGGGGAAAAAAAAAAGGATTTACTTTTTAAATAGGAATTACTAAATATTTACCGTAGACAATACTACCCAAAAAGGTAAAATAACGGGGGAAGGTTTTTTGGGGGGGGGGGGGGGGCGGGAAAAAAAAATTGAGACTGTAAGAACATTTTTTCCCGGGCGGTACCCGTTTAATCCTTTTTTTTTTAATTTTAATAAGATTTTTTGGGCGTAAAAAATACCCCCTTCAATAGCCTTTATTTTTTAAAAGAAAAATCATTTTATTTAAAAACCCTTTTAGGAAAAGTTTTTCAATTTAGAAGCTAAGGGAAATTTTCCATTTTTTAGGGCTTCGAAAAGGAAAACGACTATGTACCCGGTTTTTCAATGCCCCCAAATTTTCCCCGGCGGAAGGACCAAGGAAAAATTATCCCTAAGTTTAAGGCAAGTAACTGGCATTTTGTTACGGGGGTTAGACAAGGAAAGGACTAAACTAGGGTTTAAGAAACTGCACAAAAGGTTACGGGGGTAAAAAAGGTACTCTTAGTTAGGCAAAAGAAACCTGCACTAGTAGGGGGGAGCAAGGTACTATATTTAAGCAGGCTAAGTAAATGCACTATTTTAAGGCGGTAGACAAGGTACTACTACTATTTGGCTAAGTAACTGCCCCCTATTTTACGGCGGTAGAAAAAGGTACTACTCTAGCTAGGCTAAGTAATTTGCACTATTTTACGGGGGGAGAAAAGGTACTACTACTAGCTAGGCTAAGAAACCTGCACTATTTTTACGGGGTAGACAAGGATACTTAGCTGGGGCTAAGAAAACGACATTTTTAGGGCGGTAGACAAGGTACTACTCCTCCCTAGGCAAAGAAAACTTTTTTTGTTCCCCGGGGGGTTTAAGAAAAGGTTTAATTTAAAATTGGGCTAGGTAAGTAACTGAACCATGTTAGGCGGAAGAAAAGGGTACTACACCAAAAGCTAGGTTTAAGTAACTGCCCCCTAGGGTTACGGCGGTAGAAAAATTATTTCTCCAGTAAGGCAAAGAAATGCCTATTTTACGGCGGTGAAAAAGGTACAACTACAAAGTAGGTTTAAGAAAACTGCACTATGTTACGGGGTAGACAAGGTACCAATGGGTTAGGTAAGAACCCTGCACTATTTTAACGGCGGTAGAAAAGGTCTTACTAGCTGGGGTTTAAAGAAACCTGCACTAGGGTTCGGGGGTAGACAAGGTATTTCTACAAAAAGCGGGCCCTAAGAAACCTGAAACTATTTTAACGGGGGTAGACAAGGAAAAAAAAACTATTTAACTAGTTGGCTAAGTAACGGGCACTATTTTAACGGGGGTGGGAAAAGGGAAATAAAACAAAGCGGGCAAAGTAATTTCACTAGTTACGGCGGTAGAAAAGGTATACTATTTAGCTAGGTTTAAGAAACCTGCATATGTTACGGGGGGTAGAAAAGGTACTACTACTAGCTAGGCAAAGGCCCTGCACTATGTTACGGCGGTAGACCCGGTACACTCCTACTAGGTAAGTAACTCACTATTTTTTAGGGGCGGTAGACAAGGTACTATTTCTAGTTTAGGCAAAGGGAATTTAAACCTAAATTTGGGGGGGGGAACCGGGGGTTTTAGAAAAGGGGTACTACTCCTAGCTGGGGCTAAGTAACTGCACTATTTTAAAGGGGCGGGACAAGGTACTAACCTGCTAGGCTAAGTAATGCACTATGTTACGGCGGTAGACAAGGTACTACTCCTAGCAGGCTAAGAAAGGGGCCACAAATGTTAGGGGCGGTAGACAAGGTACAAACAAAACTAGGCTAAGTAACTGAAATATTTTAAGGGGCGGTAGAAAAAGGGTTTCCAATACAAACTAGGCTAAGAAACTGCACTATTTTAACGGGGTTTAAAAAAAGGTACTTTAAAACGGGCCCTAAGTACCTGCACTATTTAGGGGGTAAAAAGGAAATACTACTGGGCAAGGCAAATTTAACTGCACATTTTAAAGGGGGAGACAAGGAAACACTACTAGTTTGGCTAAGAAAACTGCCCCCTATTTTAAACGGCGGTAAAACAAGGTACTAAAAAGCTAGGCTAAGTAACTGCACTAGGGTTACGGCGGGAGAAAAGGTTTACTACTAAAAGCTAGGAAAAAATACCTGCACTATGTTACGGCGGTAGACAAGGAAACTACCACTAGCTAGGCTAAAAATTGCATATGTTACGGGGGGGAGACAAGGTACACTTTTTTAAAGCTAGGCTAAGTTAACCACTATGTTACGGGCGGTAGACAAGGTACTACTACTAGCTAGGCAAAAGAAACCTGAAATTATGTTACGGGGGTAGACAAGGTACTCCTTGGGTTTAGGCTAAGTAACTGACTATGTTCCCGGCCGGTAGAAAAGGTATATCCTAGCTAGGTTTAAGTAATGCACAATGTTCCCGGGCGGTAGCAAGGTACTACTACTAGCTAGGGCTAAGAAACCTGCCCCATGTTAGGCGGAAGAAAAGGGTACAATACAAACGGGGCTAAGTAACGGGAAATATTTTACGGCGGAAGCCCGGGTACTATTTACTAGTTTGGCAAAGGGAAACTGCACTATTTAGGGCGGTAACAAGGTAATCCCTAAACCCAGGGCAAAAGAAACCGAAACAAATTGTTACGGGGAAAGGACGGTACAACTACTAGCTGGGGCTAAGAAACTGAACTATGTTCGGGGTAGACAAGGTACTACTACTAGCTAGGCTAAGAAACTGCATATGTTACGGCGGTAGAAAAGGGAAAACTATTAGCTAGGCTAAATACCGCATTTATGTTCCGGCGTAACAAGGTATATTTAATAGCTGGGGCTAAGAAACGAAATATGTTACGGGGTTTAGACAAGGTACACTTTTAGCTAGGCAAAGAAACCTGCATATTTTACGGAGGGTTTCCGGTACTACTACTAGTAGGCTAATTTACCGCACTATGTTACGGGGCGGTAGAAAAGGGTACTACAAATGTAGGCAAAGGGAACTCACTAGGGTTACGGGCTAAAGGAAAAGGGGTTACTCCTACTGCTGGGTTAAGAACGCACAGGGTTCGGGGGTAGGGAAAGGTACAAACTACTGGGAAGGCTAAGTCCTGCACATTTTAAAGGGGGGAAAAGAAAAGGGTACTAAAACTGGGTGGGTAAGTCCCTTGCACTATTTTAGGGCGGAAGAAAAGGTACTACTACTGGCGGCTAAAAACGCACATGTTACGGCGGTAGACAAGGTAACAAAAAAAAACTAGTAGGCAAAACTGCACTATTTTCCGGCGAAGCCAAGGCACACTACTAGCTAGGTAAGTACCGAATATTTTTTCGGGTAGAAAAGGGTTACTATACTAGCTGGGTTAAGTACCTGCATATTTACGGGGGTGGGACAGGGTACTAACTACTGCTAGGCTAAGAAACCGAACTATTTTTACGGGGAAAAAAAGGTACACTATTAGCTAGGAAAAAGTACCTGAACATTTACCCCGGTAGCAAGGTACTACAAACTAGCTGGCTAAAACTGCCCTATGTTACGGCGGAAAGAAAAAGGTACTACTACTGCTAGGCAAAACCCTGCACTATTTTACGGCGAAGCCCCGGTACTCTACAAATCGGCTAAGTACCTGCACTAGGTTACGGCGGTAGGAAAAGGGTACTCATACAGCTGGGGCTAAGAAACCTGCCCCTTTTTTACGGCGGAAGACAAGGAAATACTACTAGCTAGGCAAGAAACCCTTGCATTTATTTTTACGGGGGTAGCAAGGTACTACACTACCCCAGGCAAAGTACCTGACTATGTTACGGGGAAGAAAGGTTACAAAACTACAGGGGGCTAAGAAACCTGCACTATGTTAGGGCGGAAGACAAGGTATTTCTACTAGAAAGGCCTAAGAAATTTCCACTATTTTAGGGGCGGTAGACAAGGTACTACAAATAGCTAGGCTAAAAACCTGAAATAGGTTACGGGAAGACGGGTTCTAATTTAACTCCTAGTAGGCAAAGAACCTCCCACTGTTAGGGCCCGGTAGAAAAGGGGTTATTTACTATAGCTGGGCTAAGGCCCGGGCATTTATTTTTAGGGGGCGGTGGAGGGGGTACAACTATACGCTAGGCTAATACCAAAAACTATTTTCGGCGGAAGACAAGGTACTACTACAAAAAGTTTTAAGGAAAAAATGCAAAAATGTTACGGGGGGGAAGCAAGGTACACTACTAGCTAGGCAAAATTACCTGAAACTTTTGTTCGGGGGAAAAAAGAAAAGGGTAACTATAGCTAGGCTAAAGAAACCTGCACATTTTACGGCGGGGGAAAAGGGAATATACAAAGCTAGGCAAAAAAAATTTTGCACTATGTTACGGCCGGTAGAAAAGTTACTTTCACCCTAGGTTAAGAAAGGGCCACTTGAGGGCGGAAGACAAGGTACTACAAACTAGCAAAGGCTAAGAAATGAACAAATTTTTCGGCGGTAGAACAAGGTACAAACTATAGAAGGCTAGTCCCCTGCCTTTGTTCGGGGGGTAGACGGTAACAAAGCTGGCTAAGAAACTCCCACAAAAGAGGCGGTAGAAAAAGGTATTTCTTTTAGCTAGGCTAAGTAACTGATTTGGTTAGGGGCGGTAGACAAGGTACTACTACTACAAGGCTAATAACGAGACTTTTGGCCCCCCCGGGAAAACTTACTTCGGGCATGAACCCCCTTTAAAACGGGGAACAAGGCCAAAAAACTAGAGGCCTTTTCGACAATTTTGAACGGGGGGGGGGGGGTCGCTCCTTACGGGGCAAGTGCTGCTTTTTTCGGGGGAGACGGTCTCAACGGCAAAAACGAAATTTTCGGGGAAAGGCCCGGCATAAACCACCCCCGGGCAAATAGGGGCTTTTTCGCTTTTAAACAGGTCTTTCTGCTGGTTTAAGAATGCATAGCGTTCCAGCGGAATCCTGGTGGGCCTAAGAAACTGAAAAAAGGTTGGGTGAAAATTACCCCCCCCGGGCTAAAAACCCCCCCCCCCCCCCCAAAACCCAAACCAACACAAAAACCAACCCCGGGGAAAAACAAACCCCACAACAACAAAATCCCCCACCAAAAACCCACACAAAACCCAAATTTTTAACCCACACAATAACCAAAAAAACCAAAACCCCCCACCCCCCCTAAAAACAAACAACCCCACCCTAAAACCAAACACCCCCCAGAAAACAATAAAAAAACAAAAAACCAACCCACCCCCCCCCACAAAAACCCCCCAACAACATTTTTTTTAAAAACCAAACACCAAAACCCACCCAAAAACCCAAAAAAAAAAACCGCAAAAACCCCCCACCACCAAAAACCCACCCCAAAACCAAAATCCCCCAAACAACGGGCCCCAAAAAAAAAAAACCCCCCAAACAAAGCAAAAACAACCACCCCCCAACCCCCCCCCCCACCACCCACCGCCACAAAGAGGGGGTCCCCCTCCTTCCTAGACATGTTGATCATTGTTTTTCTGTGTTCCGGGACTGTGCATGCTTTCAGCGAAAAAAAAACTGTGGTGCCCAAAAAAGCGGGACGAGTTCCATCGAAAATGCCCCCCGGGCATCCCCACCGCCCCAAGCAAAAAATGGGGACCCCTAATTCTGGACATGTTGAAATTGTGTGTTGCTTGCTTTCAGACAAGAAAGGCATTCAGCGGACTGGATCCCCCAGTAGTGGACGGGTTCCGCCCGGGAAAGGTTCCCGAACCCGGGCATCCCCAAACCCGCAAAAAAAACCAAGGGAGTTTTCCCCCTTTCCCTGGAAATTTGATCATTGCGGGTTCGTGTTCCAGACAGTGCATGCTTTTTCCATCGAGACTGGTAAAAAGTAATATGGACAATTTCCCGGGCCCGGGGGAAAGTCCCCCCTCCCCGGGCATCCCCAACCCCCGCCACAAGGGGGTTCCCCCCTTCCCCAATGGACCATGTTGATCTTTGTCTTTTCCTCCCTGCTTCCGGGAACATTTTGCTGCGTTTAGCGAGACGGATTTCGCCAGAAGTGGATATTTTCCCGGGGAAATTTCCGCTAGGCTCACCACCGCCAGAAAATCCAAGGGGTCTCCTCCTTCCGGGGGACATTTTATCATTGTCGGTCTTTTTGCTTACAGACAGTGGGGGGTTTCGCGAGACTTTGATACCCCAGAAGCGGGCCGAGGTTTCCGCCCGAGGAGCCCGCCCCCCGGGCCTTTTAAAACCACCCCCAGCCACAAAAAAGAGGGGGTTTCTCCTCCCCTGGCATTTTGATTAAAATTGTCTGTTGCGGTTCCGGGACAGTGCATGCTTTAAAGCGAGACTGGTACCCCCAAAAGGTTTGGACAAATTTCGTGGGAGGGAGCCCGCTCCCCGGGGCTCACCACCGTAGCAAACAAGATGGGCTCCCCCTCCCGGGGAAAAAGGTTATCATTGTCGTCTGCTGCTTCCAAAACAGTGCATGCGTTTAAAGCAAAGACTGCGATAGCCAAAAAGGGCTGGACTTTTTCCCGTCGAGGAGTCCCGTTTCCCCGGGCATCCCCAAACCGCCATCAAAAAGGGGTCTGTCCTACCTGGACATGGCTCATTGTCTGTCTGTTGTTTTCCAGACAGGGGGATGCGTTCAGCGAGACTTGGGGGATAGCCCAGAAGTGGACGATTTCCCGTCGAGGAGTCCGTCCCCAGGCTAAACCCCCGGGCCAGCAACAAGGGGGTCCCCTCCTTCCCTGGACACTTTGATTCGGGGCCCCCTTCGGAGAGCCCAGGGCTCGACCCTTTCCCCCCGGAGGAGACCCCGAGACGAGGTCATACAATGGGCCGCCGCGGGCCTTAAAAAACTACGGCTTCTGCGATGAGTTTTTTACTGGGGGTTATTGAATACACCCGGAAAGGTTTAAGAGAAGTTTGCCATTTGGCCGACTTTTGGGAAATTATATTTTAAAATAAGTTTTTCAAAAAAAATTTAAAAAAGGTTGTGTTCATTCACACCCAAAATTTAAACTTAAAATTTTTTCCCCCACCTGGGGGTTATTTATTTTAGTGACGTAGTCGAGTGAAGTGAAAAAGCGACTATAGTCGACCGAAAGGGACAATTTTAGCCCCCTATGGGTCACGACTCTGACTGCAACTCTTGGCCCCCTTTGGGGAACGCTTTTTTTTAGTCCCCGTTGATGGATAAAATTTTTTAAAAGTTTTTAGGGTTTCGTGAGTTTCCCCTTTTCTTTTTCAAACCCCAGGCAAAATAACTTTTGTTGAAAATTTGGGAAATTTTTTATAAGTTAGTATTTAAATTTCTTTGGGAACATCAATTAAAAGAAAAGTACTAGGTCGCTTCCCGGGAAAAGTTTTTTTTGTCGCGTTGATGGGTGAAGGGTTTTTTTTTTATTTTGCCTTGGACTCCTTTTCCTATTTTTTTTAAATTTTAGGTGATTGGGTTTTCAATTTCTATTGTCACAGTTTAAATTTTTTTATAAAAACGGAAAAAAATTCATATAAAAAAAACCGGGTTTTTTTATGGATTTTATGGGAAATTGGATGGGGCCCAAATGTTTCAAAATTTTTTTTCAGGAAGCAATACACACCATTACCTTAATGTTTGTAAAATTTTGAACGTTGTAGCCCCACCCGTTTGGGTTTTTACAGAATCGGCCAAAATATTACGCCCTTATAGCATTAAAAATCGAAAACAAATATAAAAACACGAAAATTTTGAGAAAAATTTCTTCAATTTTTACCTAAAAATGGGGGGGGTTTAAATTTAGAGATTTCCCAAGGTCCCCCTTTATCCCAAAATCGCTTTTGGTGCCGTTTTACCGGGGGAGAGCGCGAACAAAAAGGGCAGAAAAAAATAAATAAAAAAAAAAAGAGCCCAATTTTTTTGGGGGGGCAGTAAAAATTTAAAATTTTTGGGTTACCCCCCCCCAAAAAAACCGGGGAGGCCCCAAGATTTTTTTTGAACGCATTTTAGGGGGATTGTTGTCTTTTTTTGGGTTTTTATAGTTACTTGTTAATTTCTAGGGCCCCTTCGCGGGAAAAAAGCTTTTTTTAAAAAATCGCCCTAGATGGATGTGCTTTTTTTTTAGTTTTTTTTTTTGCGGGGATCTCTTCACTTTTGGGGAAAATGCTTTTTTAAAAGCATTTTAGGTAATTGTTGTCCCGTTTTTTTTAAAGTTTTCGTCTTCTTAAATTTTTATTTTATACCTAAAAACACTTTATTTTTTCCTTAATTTTTATGGATTTTGGCAATTTTTTTCCAAACTCCTTTTTTTTAAGGGGATTACATACCATAGCCCCAAAAGTCCCTTTAAAATTGGCCTTGGTTTGCCCCACCCGTTTTGGGGGGGAAACGGGCCCAAAAGTCAAGAAAATATCGGGGGGGGGGGATTTCTAGGAACTTCGGGAAAACCTTTTTTAGTCGCGGTTTATGGATGAGCTTTTTTTTAAGTTTTTTGTTTTCGAGGGTATCTTTTCTTTTGCAAGTGGGTTTGTTTTACTTTTCCTACGCATTGTAGGGATTTTTTTCAAGTTTTATTTTTAATTTCAATTTTTTTATTTACCCTAAAAAACCATATTTAAAGCTTTTTTTCCTATGGATTCTGGGTTACTTTTTAACTTTTCTTTCAAAAAAAAGGGACTACTCACCCCCAAAAACCCTTAATGTCCATGGGGTAAAAATGAACATTTTAGCCCCCCCAACCCCTTTGGGCAGAAAGGCCCAAATGGCCCCGAAAATTTTCGCCCCAAAAAAAAAGAAAAAAACTTAAAAATACGATATTTATGAGAAATATTTCTTTTGATTGTACCCCCCCAAAAAAAATACACCCCCTAACTTCGAGATTTTGAAGGGGCCCCTCAAATTTTAAACAATCGCCAAAGTCGTTTTGGGCCCGGGGAGTGAGCGAACAAACGACAAAAAAAAAAAAAATAAAAAAAAACACCGAGCAAAAATTTTTTTGGGGGTCAGTGAAAAAATTTAAGTCTTAGCTTGTTAAAACCCAAAAAATCGGGAAAAATAGCAAAAGTAAGATATTCCCAAAAAATATTTCTTCGATTTTTTTCAAAAACGTGGCAGGGTTAAATTAAAGATTTAAAAGGGCCCCCCTTTTATTTAAACGAGATTGCCCTATGGGCCGGGTTTTCCCCGGGACAGCGCTAACAAACAACAGAAAAAAAAAAGAAAAAAAAAAACCCCGCTAATTTTTTTGGGGGGTTCAGTGAAATTGAAAATCTTTCTTCCCTTTATCCAATCATTGGGTTTCTTTTTATTTACTGTCCCCCCCCCGAAAATCAGGTTTTTACAAATGAGTGGGGGGAGACTCAAAAATAAAATTTTTTTATTTAATTATTTTTTTATTTATTTATTTTTTTAATTAAATTTTTTTATTTATTTTTTTTTTAATCTATTTACTTTAAATTTCTTATTTACTTATTTACTTATTTTTTAAATTATTTTTCTTATTTTTTTATTTATTTTAAATTTTTTTATTTATTTAAATTTTTTTTTTTTTTTATTTTTTTTATTTATTATTTATTTATTTTTTTATTTATTTATTTATTTTTTTATTTTATTTTTTGGATGAGCGTGAAGCGAAGCGAAAAGATTCTTTTAAAAAATACACTGGAGAAAAACCCGGGAATTTTTTTTTTCTTTTTTTGTTTTTTTGGTGCTGTTAACACGATTCCGTCAAAAAACCAAAACTCCGATTGCAAAAAATTTCAGGGAGGACTTCAAAATCTTAAAAATAGAACTGCTACTTTTTTGAGCGCAATCGGGAATTTTTTTTTAAAAAAATACCTTTTTACGAATTTTTTCGTTTTTAAAAAAAAAATTGAATTATACACCTACATGCTTACCCGATTTAGATGTTTTTTTCCAGAAACCTTAATTTTTGAATTTATATTTCGTGTAAAATTTTTGAGCGTTTAATTTAATTTTTTTTAAAAATCGAAATTAAAAAAAAGGGAAAAAATCGAATATTGAAACTTTCATAAAAAAATAATTATACGATTGCGCACAAATTTTACACGAATATATTTATTCAAAAAATTAAAGGGTTTTGTAAAAAAATCATTACATTCAGATAAGATGTGGGTGTTAAATTTTTCGAAACTTTTTAAAAATCAAAAAAAAATCGTAAAATTGCGTTTTTCATAAGAAAAAATTTCTCGATTGCGTAAAAAAAGGGGGGGCAGTTCTAAGTTCAAAATTTCCGAAGGCTCCAGAAAATTTCATCGAAATTGGAGAATGGGTTTAGCGGGAGTGTGTTAAGGGACACACAAAAAATACAAACAGAAAAAAAAAAAAAAAGAAAACTTTCCCGTTTTTTTTTTTCCGTGTAGGAAATGGAATCTTTCCCGCTCACCAATAATTTTTGCAAAATTTAACGTAATGAAAATTCCCAAATATTGCCAAATATTATGGTGTTTTATTTAAAAATGATAAATATACCCCACATTCACAAACATTAGTAACAACAAAAAAAATTTAGTTGATATGTGACAAAAAAAAATTTTTAAAAGCAATTTCATTTTTAAGGTTTTTGAAAACAATTAATTTCCCAAATAATAAAATTGAAAATATAATAATAATGGTATTTTTTAGAATAAGTCCCCTTACGAGGGGGGGGGAAGCGTGATTGTGGTCCCCTTTTCCCCCCCCCCCCCCCCACACAAAAAGCTAAAAGGTCTAACGTAATCGCGTACAAAAATTATATTTTTGCAATAAAAGCAAAAATGCGATTCTAAATTTTTGGATGAGCGTAGCGGCGTAGCGAGCGAAGCAAAGATTCCTTTTCACTACACTGGAAAAAAAAAATCCGGAATGTTTTTCTTTCTTTTTTTTTGTTGATTATTGTGTGTTTTTTAACACGTTTTGGGCAAAACCGATACCCAATTGTGATGAATTTTATGGGGGCCCTTCGAAATCTCTGATTTAGAACTGCCATTTTTTTGAGCGAAATAAAAAATTGGCTCATAAAAATCGAATTTTCGATTTTTTTTGATTTTTAAAAAATTTTTCGAATTAAAACACCTACATGCTTAACCCGTTTTTAATGATTTTTTCTGAACCTTAATTTAGATAAGATATTTTGTGAAATTTGAGCGCAATCGAAAAACTGTTTCTTAAAAAATCAAAATTTTTTCAGTTTTTTTTTTTTTAAAAAAATTTCTTTGATTATAACACACATGCTTTATCCTATTGTAATGATTTTTTCAAAAACCCTTTAAATTTTATAAATTTAAATATATTCGTGTAAAATTTGAGCGCAATCAAATAATTATTTCTTTTAAAATCGCTTTTTTAAAACATTTTTTTTTTTTTTAAAATTACGATTAAAAAAAAAAATTAAGAAATTTTTTAATTTAATTTTTTAAATTTTAAAAAAAAATTTTCGACTTATAAAAATTTTTTTCACAGAACAAAGAAAATCCGCATACACAATGGCAGCTAATGCCCCAAATTTTACCTCATCCAACAACGCGGCGGACTTAAGCTTTTTCCCTAGTGTAAAAAAAATTAGAATTAGGCGCATTTAAGGAGGTTGGTGGGGAGGACATAAATTAGCCCTCCAAGACAAATATTCAGGGCTTAGTGAAATTTTATAAAGGGCCCACTAAATATATTTTTTATCCTGAAAGCACTAAATGCACTAAATTTTGCGAGAAATGCAGTTTTAAAAGGGAAAAATAATGTCATAACCCCAAAAGCAAAGGCGCCTAATTATATTTTTGTCTGTTCTGAAAGCACTAAATGCCCATTAAAATATGTAAAGTGCAGATTTTTGTGCGCCTTCGGGGGGGGGGGGGGGGGGAAAGGAAAATTCCCCCCCCCCAAAAAATAAAAGTCATTAGCCCTAAAAAAAAGGCGCATATTTTGAATCATATGTTGTGGATATAACACATTTTAAGCATAATTTTTAAACAGCAATTTAAAAAATTCAAATTGTATTAAATCGACCTAACGTTTTTTTCCAAATTAAAGGGGGGTAGGGAAAATTTGGGGAAAGAAATATCGCTTGCCCCCCCGGGGGTTATTTTTTTTTCATATTATATGTACCACTGCCAAATTTCATGCTGATAACTCATTAGGTGCTTTATGGTGAAAGGGAAATCAAGGTTAAAAAAAATAAAACGTTAGGGATGGAGGAGAAAAAATGTGGTTTAGGAAAAAAAATAGGCCGAATGGGTTAAAACACATTAAAAATTAAATTTTAAAAACTTATTTGAAAAAAATTCAATTTTTAAAGGTTAGAGTATGATTATTTCAATTTTAGGGGATGATTTAGGAGGGGGAAAACGCTTTCCCTTTCCCGGGTTATTTTTTTATATTATTATGTAAACCCATGCCCAAAAATTTATGATGATAATCATTAGGTGCCCCCATGGGGAATGCAGGAAATTAAAAGGGAAAAAAAATATAAACTATTAGGGGTGGGGAATTTACAAAATGTGGTTTTTTATAATTTAGAAAAGACCGATTTGGGGTTAAAAAAAAATTAAAAAATAATTTTTAAAAACTAATTTGAAAAAAAATTCAATTTTGGGTTAGAGCTATGAATTTTTCCAATTTTAGGGATGATTTTGGGGGGGTTAGGGTAAAAAATCGCTTGCCTTTTGGCGGAAATTAGAGTCGAGGTATATCTAAATGTGGGCCCAAATTTCATAGTTCTAAGAAGACGTTTTCTCTGTAGGCTCTTTTTCCTCTGCAAATCAGCAAACCCAACCAACCAGCCAGCCAGAAGGTTTTCTACTATGTTGAGAAACTTTTTTTAAAACAGAAGGGTTATCGGACGGATTATTTTTTTTGGAAAAAAAAGGCATGGACCACATATCGGGCATTATGTGTTTTTAAGATTGTTTTCTTTCGGGGCGGCGTGGCGAAGCTGAAAACCCCAATCGGGTAGAATATAAGGTCAGTTAGTCTCACGTGGCTTGGTGCGGGCGAACACCCTCGCCCTAGATTTGAGTGTTTAGGCCTCTGCGGGAGGACAAATTTTTTGAACGTGATACGCGTTGTTTAGTTTTAAAATTTATAAAAACTCTTAAATAGTTTTGAATCAAAATGAAATAATAATATAAATTGAAATAGTAAACATAAAGGCAATGATGGATAATTAACACAATACATGAAAATACGTCTTGCCAAAACAATTGAGGAAAAAAAAATGATTCACACTTTAACAAGTCTATCAAGTTAAATAAGGAAATTTAGGTCCTTACACTCTAGGGAAAAAGTAAATCCTTCATTCTATCTAAAAACATTTGAAACATTATCGCAAATGTTCACAGATTTGGGGGAGGGCCACCGGAGTTGGGCGACGTTTCGGCTGGGGCTCCGACCAGCGACATACGGGGACTTTCAGAAAACCCTTCCGGCCTGGAGCGATGCATCAAGGAGACGCTGAGGCTGTTTTCCTTTTTCCCCATAATCCCTCGGGAATAGAAGGGACGTGCATCTTCCGAGCGGGTTATCAACAAAATAGGTAGCTATTAAATTGGTTTTTTGTTTGTACAGCACGCTGTTATCATCAATTTAAATTGGGAATATTATAAGGCCCCCCACACTACAGTGTTATATTCCCCTTAGACCTGTGTTAAATCTTCCCCCTCTTACATTCAATGATTTGAAAAATCTTTCATAAAAAAAACGTATTTAATTTAGTAAGTATTTTAATTTATTGAAAACACTGTATAGAAAATAGGACTCTTAAGTTGTGTGAAAATTTTTAACATAAAAACATCTTTAATTTAGTGATTTAGGTTGGATTGGGAGATTATTGGGACGTCCATGGTTCCCAAAAAGATCGATCCACGCGAGAGATGCAGAAAAACCCCTATGCTAGAGCCTGGCGGTGGCCGTCAGTGATCCTTAGGCGGCCCCGCGCTCCGCAGATTTAGCAAAACTGTTGTTATGCAAGTCTATATGACTTAGCGATCAAATTTTTTTTTTTTTTCCTGAAATTGAAATTTAGGTACCTTCTGAGAAGCCTTTTTTGCAAACCAAAACAAATTCCTTTAAGATAACCACCGCGGAGAATTTCACACTTTTTTCAAAAACACTTTATTTGTTATCGCGCGTGGGTGATAAAAGGCATGGCTGAAATATTATTGACTGAAATATTTGTTTTAATAAGTAAATTATGATTAATATTTAAAATGAATAGACTTGGGTTGTCACAATGTTGAATGTTGAGTTGTAAATGATCATGTACAATGGTAAATTGCACCTGTGGAACATTATGTCGTGTTGTAATGTGGTGTAGAATAAAAAAAATTGCACTGATTTCAGTTGCACTCTGCCTGCCGACAGCTCTGTAGTTGTTCTGTCCTACGCCACTCACCGAGACCCCCGGTACTTCCCCGAGCCAGACAAGTTCTGGCCGGACCGCTGGCTGCCGGAACACTCCAAGCACACACACCCCTATGCCTACCTACCGTTCAGTGCTGGGCCCAGGTGAGCAGTATAAAAAAATCAAGGATTTAGACCCAGCCTTCCCTAAGACTTAAGAGCATGGAGCTTGTAACAGATAGTATATATTTGTATATGAAAACCCAGATATATTGCACAAGTAGTTGAAAAAAACATTGCTGAAATAATGTGCTTTTGTACAAAAAATTTAAAACTAAAATAGATTCAAATGAGGGGTATGTTTTCGCATTATGTGTGTCTTGGGTAGATTTGTTAAAAATGAAAAACCTGTAACGTGTCCCTATGTAAAAATTGATTTTAAAGAATAAAAAGTGCATTTTAAATAGCATTTTAATGAAGGTGTGTTTTATGTTCGGTATCTATTGGTAGAAAGGACGTTAAGCCAGAGGTTCTGGGTTCGACCCCCAAAAGTCGGGGCATACTTTTATTACAATACATCATTGACAAATAATGCCCTTAAAGGGGGCTTTGCTTAAAAAATTATTATTATTATTTTTTATTATTATTTTTTATTTTATTATTATTTTTATTATTATTATTATTTTTATTTTTTTATGCGCCAAAGGGAGCCTGCCCCCCGAAATTTTTTTTTTCTTAAATCTTTTTAAAACCTTTTTCATGTTGGTAATGTTTTCGCCTTGCGAATTTTATATCTTATGGTCTACTAGCGGGGGGGTATTCACTGACTGCCACTTAAAAAAAATTTCGAGTACAAAAAATAAGCTTTTACGCGAAAAAAGACCTCCAATGCCCCAAACTCTGTCGACTGGGAGACAACCTCTTTTGGGGCAACCTTCTGCCATTTTGACGGCCTTTTCAGTACCAACTTTTAATAAAATATTATTTTAAAAAAAATTTTAAAATTCTTGTGAAAAAATACAAATGGACACGTGTCGGAAAAAACAAAAATTTGAGTTCCTAGAAGAATAAAAAATACGTCAAGGCCCTAGAGTTTTTTAGCCCCCGAGTTTTTTAATAAATTACCGACAATTATTAAAAACTTAACAAAAATTTCCGAGGAAAGGGGAACAAATAAAAAGACTTTGTTTTTAAATTTGATGCTTTATAAATCTGTTTTGTCATATTTGTTTTTGAATCATATTTTAGCAATTTCTGTGGGTTTTCTGAAACCCTATAAAATTTAAAAAACCCTTTGGCGTTGTTTTTGTGTCTATTTTTTTTTGTAACGGTCATTCTACTTCGATTTGTTTTTTTAAAATGATTGTGATTTTTAAGTTTTTTCAAAAGTTTCCCTTCCCTCTCGGTTTTTTTGTTTTAGTTTATTTGATTTTGTTATTCCACGATGAGCCCGCATAAGGGGCTTTGGGGGTTTTCATTGAGATAAAACAATGAAATTTGTTTTTTTATAAAATAAAATGAATTTGAATTTAAAAAAAAAAAAAAATATTATTATTATTTTAATTTTATTATTATTATTATTATTATTATTTAATTATTTATATTATTATTATTATTTTTATTTTTTTTATTATTTTTTAAACAAAATTAACTGGTCGGGAATTTCCCCGCGTCGATTCTGTTTTATTGCTTTTGACTTTTCACCCCAACTGTGTGGGCCCCTCAGAAAACAAGAAATAAAATAAAAAACTTACAAAAATATAACCAAGACAAGGCTTCCCTAGAAAAAAAAAAATAAAAACAAAAAAAAAACATTACCTGATCAGGCTCCGCCTTCTATAAAATTCCTTCATTCTAATAAAGTCTTTTCAAACCGATAAACCTCACATTTGAAATTTTCTGGGCGTTTTCCAACCTTTCCGTCAAACCCACTTTTTTGGGGCTGATCCATTTCCGGGGCAGGGGGGACGAAAAGGGCCCGCATTCGAAACCGGAGAAAGATCTCTGGGATAATGCTTTTTTTACATAGGGCCAGCGTTGGAGTTGTCTTGAACAGTTTTACTTGGGGCCCACGACCCGCCAGCTTAAACCCAACATCACCATTAAAGGGGGGGGGTGTTTTAGCTATTAAATGAACCTCAAACCCAATTTGGGCGTAACCGAGGCTCTTTGCAAACTTTGTGGCACTATCAACAAATTTCATGTTTTTGGTTATTAGCATTTTCACAAGAGTTTAGAAACCGCCGACTGTTTTTCCGAGCATGCCTAAAATGCGCTTTATGTTCTTTCAATCTTGTTCCTACGCCGCAGTTGGCCATATAAACCAATCCACACTTGCAAGGAATTTGGTAAACCCACTCTCTTGCGTGGAATTTATATCCTTGTGGTTTCATCAAAGGGGGTCCCTTTTTCCAGGAGTATAAATATTTTTTATATCTTTTTTGGCTAAAATGCCCCAATTCTGTCCGTCGTATATTTCCGTAAGGCAGGAAAGCTCTCGTGAGTTCCCGGTAGCCCATCTTCAAATCTCACTTTTGGCAGGTCTCGTGGTCATTAAAACCCCTGTTGAGGGTTTTGCATTACTTTCCATTGAAAAATGCTTCCGAGCCCCACCTTTCCCCCCCAAACTTGCTTCGTCACAGTCTTTACGGGGGTTTTACCAGGGGTTTTAAAACAGACTGTTTTGTGGGGGGTGGTGATGGGATGTTCATGCGGGTAAAAGTTGGTATAGGGGGTTTACGATAACTAGAATGAAATGCAATTTTAAGAAGGGGGAGCCGATCATGGAAACGTTTGTTTTGTTGAAGTTATTTTGTTTTTCTATGGGAGCCTTTCTTGGCTTATTTTTTTGAAAATTTTTAAATTTTTTTTCTTGTTTTCTGGGATAGCCACACATTTGGGGCTGAAAAGTCAAACGCAATAAAAGCAAATCGACGCGGCGAATGCCCCGACCATTTAATTTGGGTTAAATTTATTTACCGGGCCGCAAAAGATTTAAATTTGAAATTATTATTATTAAAATCATTATTATTATTACTATTATTATTATTATTATTATTATTATTATTGTTATTATTATTATTATTATTAATTATTTTTATTTTTTGGGATGTTTTTAAAAAACTGGGTCAAACCGGGCTAACATTTGTACGTTTACGAAAGTACTTCCATGTGTTCATATTACATACCACATTATTAATTTGTTTTAAAACTCAACTAAAATAAGCATTTATAAAAAGTTTGTGATGATGTTTTTTTTTTGGTGTACGGTCGGGGCCCGATTTCTCGTCGCCATCCTAGCTTTGCTTTGGGACTAGGGGAAAAACCACAAAAACCATGTCAGGATGAAAGCTGTCTCGGAATCCGGTATCTTTCTTATTTTAAAAATTTACGAACTATTCTACACTGTTGATATTACTCCCTTTGAGTCTCGTGAAAATTTGGGGGGAAGATCTAGTTTTTTAAATGCTTTCATGTGTTTCTCGGTATGATGCCATTAGCCGATATCAGTAGGGGTTTTGTATTTACCTTTTTTTCGTTTCCACATCTTCTTGATCTCAATTGCAAGTTCACTATACTTGTCAATTTTTTTCTTCCAGTAGTCTCGACTTTATGGCACTTTGGGACAGCAACGTCAAAAAGGGTATTTTCTTGTTTTTTTCTTGTAAATTATAATTTACCCGGGGTCTTTTGTGATGTATTTTTGGGTCTGTTAAAACTGTGCGGTCGAAATATAATTTGAAAATCTTTCTTCTTATTTTTCCCGGGTTTTGTATTTGTGTAAGGTGTGTTGTATAAATGGGGTTGTACTTGATTGCTATTTTTTGGGTGAATAATGTTAGCTACTTGTTATGTCTGTAGGGGTAATCCTTTTGACATGTGCTGGCACCCGGATTGATTTTTTCTTTGTTTCACCCTTACACTACTTTTCACATGCTTTTTATGGCATTTTTGTATAATGTTTTTTTTTAAAATTTTTTTGTGAACACCTGTCTTGAATAGCCAGCATAAAACCTTTGTTTCTCCAAATAGTTCCCCGTTTTAACCCCTATTTTAGCTTTAATATCTACGGGCCTTTATGTAGGTTTTACATAATTCTCTTTTGTAGGGTCTTTTTTGAGAGACTAAATCTTTTGAAGCTCAGTTATGAGTTTCCCTTTTAGATTTTACATTTTCGTTTGCTAATTGAGTGGAGTTAAGATTTGCAGCTAGCACCACAGCCCTATGCAGTGGGATTGGGTTTCTCTTTGTAAAAAAATATTTTCTTAAAATGCTAGTTGTTTATAATATAAGTTGTTTTAGATCAAATTTGGGCCCCGCCCCCCTTTTTCTCTTGGAAGTGCAATTCTCTATTGGATTTAGGGTGATGCATTCTGTGTTTAGTAATGTATCGAGTTAATATTTCCCGCGCCTGGATGTCTGTCGGTCCATTTAATGATTCCGAAAAGAATATGTCATTTTTGGTATAGCATATTTTTATTGCTTTTTTATCTTGCTTTTACCCTTTTAGTTTTCGTTTGAGGATAGTTTTGTCGCTTTTGTATGTTCTATCATTTTTTTTCATTTCTTTATTTCAAATTTTGGAGCTTGTGAGAATCCTAAATATTTGTATACTCGTTATCATCCATTATTCCCAAACCTTTTCCATATCTAGCTGGGAAATCTTCTCTTGCTAACCTTACCCTTTTCGATAGTCGTTTGCACTTTTCTATCCCAAAACCATGCGTATCTTATAAATTTAAATTTCTATTGATTAAATTGGGTTGAACAAATTTTATGCATATAACTTTTGGTCATCCATGTAGAATAGGTGAAAATTGTGTGACATCCTATTTTGTCCTTAAATTTTTAAATCCGTAGTAGAAAAAATTTAGTATGCGACATGGGTTTTGATAGACAAAACCATATGCGAAATGAGTCGCTTGGAAAATGCCACGTTTTAATTTTTTGGGTTTGGATCTGTAGTTATCTGCTGTTTTTTATATTTTGTTTTTGGTGTTCTCCATGTCTTCATTACTGTCTTCAAAAGGTTTACAATTACTGGGTTGATTTTAATATTTGTAAAAACTGAAAAAGCCATTGGGGGTTTTGGGGGAGTCATAAGCTTTCTTGTAGTCAATGTAGTTTACATGATATTCCTTTTTTTTTTGTGTGCCTGGTTCATTACAGTAGAGCAATAAGAGTTGTTCTTTTAAACCTTGCGGTTCTACAGCATCCTTTTTTTTTCCCCGGCCATGATATTTTTCTTCGCAAGCTTATATACTTTTTTTGTTATGCATGGGCAATATTTTTTATATATTGGTAGACATGTAATTGGCCGATATTTCTTGGGTTCTTCGTGTCATTTCTTTCGGTTTTAGAAAGGTTACTCCCTTTAGTAAAGAATTCGGGGGATTTTTTACTCATTTAAACTCGTTTAGAAATTTTCTAATTTGATTTTGATATATTAAATTTTTTATACCAAAAAATTTTAATATTATCATTCCCGGTGCTTTTCCCGTTTTGTAGCATGATTGTCGACTTAATTCATCAACAGTTAACTTCGAAACTCCTCATAAATCCTATCCTAGCTCTTTCGTCTTGAACCATTGTGCACCGGTTGTGTGGGTACCGGGGTTCCCCCCTTTCCGCCCAAACTTTTATCTCCCCTTTGTTGGTGTTCCATTTCCTGTATTCTTCGGTATAGATATTTTTTTAAAAAAGTTTTTTTTTTCTTTGAACATTCGGTTTTGGGGTTTTTCAATTCAAATTCTCTATATCTTTTTAACTCTTTGCAAAAGCACTTACTTTTTGTTTAAGTTATCCAAAAATTCGTGAATGAATTTGTTCAGTGTTTTTTGTTTTGTGGAAACCCTTTATTCTTAAAAAAATATTTTTGGGAGTAGAGTACCCCATTTTTAGGGTCTTACCCATTCGCAATTTTCCAATCTACCCATATCTTTTCCCAAATCATCGATTCTACCAATTTGTCGCTGTTTCCCCTTTCGGAATTTTCTTCTCTTGTTTTGTTTTTAAGGTAGCAGATTTTTCCTTTAACCCAAGTATCTAATCATGCTACAGTGCACAGTAAATTGCCGCATGAACGTCTGAAAAGATGTTCGTCTTTTGTGTATGCTGATAAAAAAATGTGTGACATTTTGTGTACCGCTGTCTTCATTTCCTTTTAATGCTTGGGTTTGGTATTATGGTCTTTTTTTTTTTGGTTTACGTGCGCAAACTTGACAGGCTGTTCAAATGCTAAAGCTGGATGTTCTTTAAAGGATAAGTCAGTGTATTTTCTAATGCGTTTTTTCATATCTACCTCTTGTGCTTGATCGTCTAGTGTTCTGGGTTTCTTGATCTTCTTGAATGGTTTGGGATTTTATGGTTCGGACGTTCTGGGAGGTCTGGGTTTTGGTAGGTCCGGATTCTGGTAGGTCTGGGCGTTTTGGTATGTCTGGACGTTCTGGTTGGTCTGGAATTTTGGGATAACTGGTAGATCTGGAAGTTGTAGCAGGTATGGGGATTACAGGTAATTTTGGAATTCTAGAGTTCTGGGGTTTAACTGGTCTTCTTCTTGGTGTCCTCTGTCGTGTAGCCCTTATATCTTGATGTGCTTGAAATTGTCTTTTACTTCGCGTCTTTTTCTATTTTATGTTTACTGGGAACTTTTATTTTTAAAATTTAATTTATTTTTTATTTATTGTCCCTAGTACTTACATTTTATTTCAACAGGTAAAAATAATTTTTGGTGGCCCTCAAAAACATAGTTTGAACGAGAGCATTCCTAGAAGTAATGTAAAGAATTTAATGTTGGTTTTTAAAAAAATAATACCTAAAAGTAAAAATTAAGAAATAAAAAGTAAAAAGTAAAAAAATAAAAAATAAAAAAAAAAGTAAGATGTAAAAGAAAAAATAAAGTAAAAATAAAATTTCTATTTTTTAGTTTTTAACAACTCATTTCACATATCTATTTTTTTGGGGAAGAAATTATTGCAAAAGATGCATAAAAAAATTAAAAAAAAAAACCGTTCGATAACAATCTGTTACATTTGAGGATACAAAATTATAACTAAACAATAGGGTTGTACACAGAAACTTTTTTTTTTAAAAAAAACTAACACAAACAGAATTAATACAATGTTGGGTATAGTCATAAAAATAAGAATTAAACCGCGGGAATGGCAAAAGGAGTTTTTAATATGACTTTATTTTGATAAACGTTGTTGGTTTCATCTTTAATATATTGTTGTGAACAGCAGGCCAACCATTTCGTTAGATCAATTTTGAATCGACTGCTTCGTACAGGGTTTTAGGGGGGGGGAAGGGAGGGAATTAAAAAAGTTTTGGGCCCCAAAAATACGGGGTTCTTTGAGTTAAGTGAGTTTCGCAAATGGGGGTTATTAGGCTGACATTATTGGATTTTGTGTTTAGGGGGGTGATTACTTTTTTGATTGATTTAAGTTTTTATGAAAATGAGTGCACAAAAATTTAACGTAGATTTGCGAAAACTTAAGGTATTTGTTTCAATAAAAGTAGATTTTGACGGGAAGAATTTAGGTTTTTTAAGGATTATTTTTTGAACAAGCTTTTGAATTACTTTTAGCTGATGTATGTGAGTGTCATAAGCTCCTCCCCACTCAGTATTCCATAAATAAGTGAAGATTGTATCAAGGCAAAGTATATATTTCTAAGGAGAGTTTTTGTCAGAATATTTCTTAACGTATAAAAAATGTACAGACAATTTCTTAACCTAGATGTGATCATTTTAAAATGACAATTCCATTTTAATGTTGGTCGATTATTACACCTAAATATTTTATATGAGCCACTTTCTTAATTACATGGCAGTTGCAGGTAGTGTTATTCTATGGATAGGGGTGTCGCAATCAGTTAAGTGGAGTTGTATGTTGTTTTGAGTAGGCTGGTTGGCAACCCGTGGCAGAAAAAGTGATAAATTCCGTTTTTTTTTCCAGATTGAGAGTGAGGATGTTATCGTTTAGCCACTGCTGTATTTTAGAGAGTTCCGTTGAGCTTTTTTGAAACTTCATCCCAGTTTTTGCCGACAAATAATAGCACTGTATCGTAAGCAAATGTAATTATTTTTCCATCGATTATACCATTACAAAATTCATTAATAAAGATGGTAAAGAGTAAAGGTCCCAACACTGTCCCCTATAATTCTTCTTTGGTCGGCTATTCTCTGCGCACTTACTTCTAACAATGGATATTCACGTATAAACTCTCTATGGAGCTCTTGTCGATAACCTATTAAACAGTCTCTAATAACGTTACCCTATAAAAGCTACGCATCACACACATTTCATATCTTCTGTCCATTTGATGCGCTGCCTCATTTTTTCCAGCTTTGGTGGTCTGAAGTGAATTCACCGCATTATTATTATTATTATTATTTTTTATTATTATTATTTTATTATTATTATTATTATTATTATTATTATTATTATTATTAGCTGTGCGCTGCATTAGATTAGATAGCAATGTCGTGTGGTAAGTGCAGCAGTGAATTGCCTAGTGATGGTGATTACGTATCTTGCATGGGATGTTCGAAGAATTATCATTTCAAAGACTGTTCGGGGTTAAAACGTGCGACGTCAATTCTAAATCGCAAGAAAGTAAATCGCTTGGCTTTTGTGTCAAGTGTCGAGACGAAAAGAAGAACAGTGAAGCGGAAGAGACAGTTACACTACAAACCGTTTTGAAAGTTGTTTTGTGAACTGCGTAGTGAAATCAAAGAAATTAAAAAAGAATTATTTTCTTTGGGGGATTTTAAAAAAAAAAAATATTGAAAGTGATCTTGAAATTTCAAAACTTAGTTGAAGAAGTAGCTGCCCAAGGCAAGATTATAGGGGAACTAGCCGAGCGGAAAATTTAAATCTTGATCAGTACGGTAAAAAAAAAACATTGGATTTCAAATGTGATAGAATGTGACAACGAAAACATAGAAACCATTGTGGGGTTTTTCTATTGGGGATAAATTAAATGTAGAGCTAGAAGACTAGGGAAAACGACGTGGTCCTTTGGGTCCCATCCAGAACAAAGTTACCCTTCCCAAAAGTGTAGTTCAATTTATTTTCGCAAAAAAAACGCGACGAGATATTAGCAGCCCGGCGATTCCCCTTTAAAAAACACGACGTAAAAATTCAGGGGGTACCAAAAAAAAAGGACTTGAATATTTTTTTTAAACCAACATCTTTCTCCCTTTTTCCGAAAATTTATTTTGGCGGGTAAAGCAGAAGGCAAAGTTTTTGGGGTAAAATTTTTCGGGTTTCCACGAGGGAAAATTTTTGCCCCCGAAAAAGACGAGCAAGTCAACGTTTTGTGGTAAAAGATAAAGAGAGCGGGGACATTGAAAACTGAAGTAAACAGGCTGAAACAATCTATATGGCCTTTGGTCTAAAGACGATCTTAAAGGGTGTTGATTGGACTTTGGGAAACTACGGCCCCGTCTGGACGTTTGGGTTTGCAAAGAAAATTGTAAAGATCTATAAGGAAAAAATTGGGACGAACTACTCCGTATATTGCAAAACCAAAAAATTTAAATTTCCCCTTATATTTCTTAAGGTAAAATTTAAATTTTTTAGAAAAAAGGGCTCATGTATCAAATAGATGGAAATAATCGTTTTGAAACTACGACTTAGTAAGAGGGGGTGGATTAATACTATTTGTTAGCAAAACTGGGGAGGTTTTACATAGAAGAGGGTTTATTTCATAGTTTTGAAGGGTTTTTGTGGTAACCCTTTATTAAGGAGCGGGAAAGGGGGGTTATATAAAGGGTTATGTGTATATAACCTCCTGTTACAATAAAAAATTTAAAGTTTATTAACGAAATAAAAAACTTTTGGTGCAAAAAAAAAAAAAACTTTGGGCATATAGGGGCCCATGGTTTTAGACAATGGCGGCAATGTAAAGTAAAGTGTGGGTGGCACCCCTTTAAATAAACATCTAGACAAAGGCCCAAATTCAATTTTAATGGGTTTAAACAAAACCCCCATGTAATAGCCTAGGGCATAAAAAAATTTTTAATATCCTAGTTTTAAAAGGGCTTAAAACAGTGGAGAAAAGTATAGGTCGAAAAACAAACTCCGTTTGTCACCCTCCCCCAAAACCCTTTAAAAATTACTGCAGGGCGAACGTAGCTTCCCCCTTTTGGTTTGGGGGGGGGCCTCTCGGCGTCTACTCACCACCATCTAACTAAAAGCGCAAATTTTTCACCCTAAAATTGCTTACCACTTTGGGAACCCCCCTTTGGGTTGGAACACCTACGCAAACCCAGCCCCAAAAAATTTTCCGCTGACTGGGATAACAAAAAACATGGCAAAAAAAATTTGAAAAAAAAAGCGTTTTGCCGTAATAGAAAATCGATTTAAATTTAATTTGAAGAGGGATTTTAAAGGGGCCCGCTATTAGAATTCAAAAACCCACTATGAATATGACTAGAACCCCAATGGGGCCCAAAAGCAAAACTTGACCTTCATGCAAAATTCGTGGCCCCTTAAAAAAATATGTTAAAACAAAGTTCAAAATTTTTAAGGGGCTAAAGGTATATCTGGGGGAAAATGGGCCCCAACAAAAGACTTAAAGGGCCCAACGGGGGAAACTTGACGCCCCCCCAAGAGAGACCAAAACCTTGAATAAAAGAGCTGAAACCCCCCCTTCAAAGAGACTAGACTAAACCCGAAGCGACTCGACGATCATGAAAAAAACTAGACAACAGGAGAAATTATAGCAGACGTAACTCCCTTTCGGGTTTCAGGGGGCTCGGGGAAAACTACAAAATAAAAAATCCTCCCGAAGTGGCTATAAACCTGTTAACGAGAACCCTAAAACATGGAGGTCTCAGTTTGCACATCGATAGGCCCCCTCGTCGGGGTTTCCCGGGAACAAAAATGAATGAAAATTTAAAAACCCTCTCATCTTTAAATTTTTCCTCGCATCCCAAACTCGGGGAAGTAGTTTGGGAAAGAGAAAAAAAGATTAAAACCTCATAGACTTCTCATCACCGAATCGCTGACTGCCCCCAATATGACCTACTTGGGGAAATGTAAAAAAAAACGTTGGCCCAACGAGCTCCCCTGGACCAAGACGGAGAAATTCATACCCCTTTCCCAAAAAGAAAGAAAAAAGTTCGCATCAACTCAAAAGCCGATCTATCACTTCCCCAACTTTTTCGTAATATTGGTTTAAAAACTAAACATTTGGGCACACCACTCGTAATTTTGGAATTGATCATTTAAAAGAAAAGTGGGTGTCCATACTGCATTTAGATTATTTTGTAACCTATTTTTTTTTCTAATAATTTTAAATTGTAACTGAAAAATCTCCGAAGGTATAATAACCGCCAATTTCTCCCTTAACATAGAAGCATGGGCAAAACTAAAGTATTTTCTTTTTTTCTCAAGGTTTTATTTTATCCCTTCCCTTGTATTTTTTAATTTTAATTCAAATTTTTAAACTTGACTTTTTTTAAACCATTGTAGCAAACCTTTATTTTTAAAATTTTAAATTTCAAATTTAAAATTTTATTTATCTTAAAAACCATTATGGGTAGAAACTTTTCCCAATCACTAAAAGATGATGACTGATGGTTTTATGCGATCTGGGATAATTCCAACTCTTCTCTCAAACTCGGGAGCTTTGACGAACAAAATGAAACATTTTCACATGGGGTGGGGCCCCGAAAAATAAACTTTTTAAAAATACGTTTATTGGGAAGCATTTTGTGAACTCATAATTATTTGGGGGAAAAACACCAAAATTTTTTTGGGGAACATTAAAAATTCCTCTCAAAAACACGCTTTAGGAACAAAGGGGAAACGAATTTGAAATTGAAGGCTACAAAATCCTCAATTTAAAGTAAAAAACTAACAAAATTTAAAGGATTCTAAAATATTTATCGGGAAATGGAATCTATAACAAATTACAGCCCCAAATCGGAAGAAAATAACACAAGTAACTGTACCCAAAATTATAATCGCTATGAAATGAAACATTCTCTATTCTTCCCATGTGAAAGGTCGCCGTCTGGGAAAAGAAAACGCGTTTTTCTAAAAGAATTACAAAAAGAGTTATAAAAATTTAAAAACCCAAAAACACGTTATATTTGATGGGAGACTAAATTTTAAAATTTTTAAATTTCCCGATAAAGAAAGAGCAACAAAACCCCAAAACCCCCAAAAATACTTGAATATTTTTAATCGGGCAAAAGGGGTTTTTCTACCACGGAAAATGAACTCTACTAGAATCAATAATCAGTCAAAATCTTGCATTGATCACATTTTCTCAAAAAGAACCAAATTACAAAATTTTCCCCTCGGGAAAAGGGACAAACAAAATGGGCTGACCCCTTTTTCCTTTCATAATTGGAAAAGAAAATGTAAATGCAACCCCTGGAGCCAAAAAAATGTAAAGATAGGGAAAAAAACACCCCAGAGGTCTCAATTTTCCCTGCAACTAGATGAACTTTTACAAACGAAACATGGGAAAACCCGGGGCTAAATGAAAAAAAAAAATAGCAGAAACCACAAATAAATTTTTTGACATTTGAAAAAGCACATAAAAACCACTCCAAGAAAGTTATTAAATAAAAAAAATAACAGAACAAAAAAAATAAAACCCTTTGGGGGGAAAAAAACCCTTAAAGGGCTCATAAAATCCAAAATTTAAACACAGAGATCCCACTGAGCAAGCATGCTTTAAAAAAAACCCTCATATATTGAATTACGATCATAAAATTTTCAAACATATAGAAAAACAATTAAATAGGTTAATAAAATTTACTAAGAATGGAAATATTATAAAAGTAGAAAAGTGGTTCAAATAAAAATATTAAAAAAGTTGGAAAGGGCATCAAAGAGGCAAAAAATAACATAAAGCAAATTCCAAACAAACTAAACAAAATAAAGGTAAAAAATAACATTTTAAAAACAGAGAGTAATCCGCTATTAGTTTTTTTTCAGAAACTTTCTTGAACTACTTTAGTGATGGGGGGGAAAAATTTTAGGGGGAAAACAACTAAAAAAGCCTGCGTCTTCTAAAACCCCCTGAAAAAGATGATTTTTTCCCATTAATCAAAAAAAGGGTCGATATTCCTCAACCCACGATTGACGAAGAGATAAACGAAAAATCAATGAACTAAAAAATAATCTGCACCAACATGACCTTTTAAATTTCAAAGGTCATCAAATCACCAAATTTTTACATAGTCCAAAACCCCTAAATACACAAGACTTTTAAACTTCACTACAGGAATTTTTTCCCAACATCCCTTTTAAAAAAAACTATAATTAATTCCCAAATTTATAAGAAAGGTGGGAAAAAACTAAACGTCACAACTACAACCAATATCCCCAATTAGGGAACATTTCAAAAAATTTACAAAAAAAGCTAAAATTCCGATTGTACGAATACTTTGAAAATAATAAAAAGTTATCCCCCAATCAATTTTTTTTTCAGACAAAAAAATTAAAAACGCAGCACGCCCATTTTACACCTTAACAGAAATCGTCACCTCTCAAATGGAAAAACGTAAAAAAAAAAAAACCCCTTAAACTGTTTTTTTCATTTAGCTAAAGCTTTTGACACCGTGTCCCCAATAAAACTGTTGGCAAAACTGGAACGATACGGTCCGAGGTGAGCCCCCACAACTCATAAAGAAATTACTTTTAGCAACAAGAACAAATTGTAAAGTAAAAGAGACCCTCAGCAAACTTTTTCAATTGTTGAAAAACGGCGTCCCCCCAAGGAACTGTTCTAGGTCCCAATTTTATTTTTCAATATATATAAACGACTTGTGTATTCCCCAAATTTAAAAAGTAAAATCATTACCTTTGCTGATGACACTGTCCTCATATTTTCCCAAACGATAACTGGAAAAACCCCCTATGAAATTTTCCGACCGAAAATGATAAAAAAAAAGCTTGGCTTGATACAAATTTGCTTACTCCCAAAAGAAGATAAAACATTTTTACATTGGGTTTCCCCCTCCTACAGAAAAAACCCCAAACCCATAAAAGCTAAACCCCCATCCAAATCCATACAAAAACCTGCTTTCCCCTACAGTTGCATGTGCTGGGAAAAAAGTTGAAAAAGGGTTTTCCAAACTCAATAAACTTGGTGGGGACTATAGAAACCAGCAAAATGAAATTGGGGCTTTCCACAATTTAAAACTGTGTGCAAAAAACCCAAGGGAAAACTCTGTACAAATATTAAAACACTTGAAACTCCTTAATCTCTCCCCACTTTTTAAAAGATCTACTTGCTCTAAAAGGAATTTTCTACTTGAATATGGAATTTTTAGCCTGGGGGGGGACTTATTATAATCACCTGATACCCCCTCGTTGCGATACAAAAAAAACCTTTTTCAGATAATAATGAAAAAAAAAACTTTCAATTTTCCTACCTTACTGGGTGGACCCGTGGGAAAACAAAAAGCTTGACATTCGAAAGGGTGTATGCGAAAAATCTCCTAAATTTTTTTCATACCAATCTTTAAAAGTTTTAGAAAAATAAACTATCAATCACTAACAAAAGAAAAACCCTAAAAACAATCTTAAAAATTCCCAAATAAAAAAAAACTCTATCACAGAAGCAAGTTGCTTTCTTGGGCCAAAATTGTATAACCCCGTACCCCCAGAAAAAAAAATGCTCCAAAATCTATTTTCAATAATAAAAAAACACAAGGGGGATTTTTTTTCTCTTTACCGGATTTAAAAAGCTGGAGGAAAATTAACTCTTTAAAACCCGACGGTTTTTGAAAAAGCTGATTAAAATTTAAAAATTTAAATTTAAAAAACCCTGGCTTTAAAAACGAATCATAAAATATAGCCCCCTTTTAATGTCACGTGGGTCCCCACTTCGCTTTTTTCCCCCGATCCCCTTTAATTTTCATATTTGTTTTTTTGTCCTCTCTTCTCTTGAGTATGGGGAGATGAAATTTGAATTTTCCCTTCTCATTTTTATTTCACTGAAAAACTGATCCGAAAATTACTAAAATTTTTTTTAATTTTTGCTGTATCATATTTTTTATTTTAAATTAGTTATCATATAATAGTACAATAGGGTGGTTTGTTACTTTTTTAACATACTTTTAAATTTTTTTTTAAAGTTTTTTTCACTAATTTTAATCATTGTCAAATTAAAACAATTAAATTTTATCTACATCATATTTTGTCAATTAAATAATTGAAAAAATGGTTATTTTTCTACACAATTAACAATTTTGTTTCTAGAACTAGAAAAATAGAATAGTTTTTTAAACTTTACTAATAATAAAATTAATTTTAAAAAAAGACTACTATTGTAATAGGGTAACCACGAAAAAGTATTTTTCCCTTTTGTGGTTGCCCCCCAAATTACGCGACAAAAAACAAAAACCTTTTGAAAAATGTATCTATATGTGTCTTTAAAAAATTGAATTTAATTGAATTTAATTGAATTGAAATATTGGTGTTCAAATTTGAAGTACTCGATCATAATTTGTCCCAAATTCGTTGTATCAAGCGTGTTTAGGGAACTCGTGGGTTTGTACAGTTGTCCACTGGGAGCAACGCGAGAGGAAAAATTTTAAAAATAGGCTTAGCAAATGCCTGTATAAGACCATGTTTACATCCCCGGGGATTGACCTAGATGTCAAAACAGCGGGTATAAAACAAAAAGATTACGATTTCCCAATGAAAAGGGTTTCATCCCCAGGGAAATTTTTCCCTTTTTTTCAAAATAAATTTCAATAAAAAACCCTTTTCGAAAAAATGTATTAAAGAAGCAAATTATTGGGAAATGTTAAAAAGCACGAAATGGGAATTTTATTAAACAGCCAAGAAGTGTATTCCCCTTTTACAAACAATCCCGAACAATTTTTAAAAAAGCCTACGATTGGCTTCTAATTTTAAGAGTCGAAATTAAAAGAAAGTGAAAAAAGTGTGGAGACGAAAGAGTTATTAAAATCAGTAAATAAAGAGATCGCGCTATTTAAAAAGGTGGAAAAAATGTCCGAAATTCATTTGGGTTTAAAAATGAATATGGAAATTATAATAGTTTAGAAAGAACAAAAAAAATAAAATCGATGGTAACGACTTTACTATGTCATGCATTAAAACGGAAAAGACTGCAGAAAAAAAACGTGGCAAAATAAAAATGAAATAATGGTCAAAAAAGAAAGTACTTTGAGGAATTTATAAAAAAAATTTTTAGGTAGACATATACAATTCCAAACATTGCAAAAATTTTGCAAAACCCTTTGTAGATGAAATTGAAAATTGTTCCTTTTGGACAAAAGGGGTTTGTCGATAACAATAAAAGGAAAATGCATACGAGCAAAAATTCAGTCGATATACGTCCCTCCTTTTTTCAGCGCCCGGATCAAAAAAATAATACTTAAAATGAATAATAAAAAAACAGGTATTGACGGAATTGATTTAAAGGATTTCAAAATATATTTTGATGAGATCATCCATTATTGCCCTATTTATTAATTATCCTTAAAGGAGGGTATTTTCCAAAAACGCAAAAACTCTGTTGTCAGGCCAATTTTCAAAAAGGGCGCCCATTTGAAATATGTAAATTATAGGCCATTGCCATTATTTAGCTTAAAAAATTTAAAAAAAAAAATTTTAAAAAAAAAAAATTGAAAAAATACTTGAAGATACGTGGAAAATTCTTAATAATTACATGCAAAATTTAAAAATAATAAAGAAAAAACATTGATTAAAAAGGAAAAAGTACAGTAGACCTTTTGGCACCCTTTTCTGACCTGTTAATACAAGCTAGACAAATTTTTAAACATTTTATTATGTTTACGATTATAAAAAAAAATTTGACCCCTTGATTTTAATAAGCTGTAGATGCTTTGGAAATATTGGGGTTAAGGTACATTTTAAATTGGTTTAAAAATTATTTATCAAAACAGAAGTTAATTGTAAGAATAGGCAAAGTGTTAGTGAAGCAAAGTCATGTAGCAGTGGCGTACCAAAAGGGCCCCTCTTTTTTGGGCCCACAACTTACTTAATTACGTAAAAATTTTGGGTTTAAATATATTATTAAGTGATTGCTTTTTGGGTACGCTGATGACTTTGCTTTTAGTGTCTATCCATAAAAACGTAAAAATTTCAGAAAGACTTGCAAAATGTTTTCTAAATTTCTCAGGGGGAACCATGAGTAAGGCTAATCGTAAATTTGAAAACAAAAATTGTGCACATTCCTATGAAGCTAAAAAGCGGGGGAAATACTAAATTTAATGTTTTGCCCACAATTTTGAAAGCTTAAACTGAACGCGGGGAAAAAATTTATCGGGTTGTTCGTGTGATACATCAATTGCAACTGTTTACGCCTCCCTTGTGGGGTTGGGATTTATGTAATTTATTGGATTACAAGCTGAGAAATATGAAACCTGAAAGGTCATGCGCTTACCCAAATTTTATGCAGTTTAAAAATATTTTACCATTTAAATATGAAAAATGGTTTATATGCCCCTTTCAGAGTCGGTTATTTCTTACGGGCTGTTTTTGGGGGAAATGCTTTTGTTTCACAGCTAAAAACTAATCTCTATTCAAAAAAATAATGAAATGTCATTTTGAAAAAAAATTTAAGCACTTTGAATATTTAGACTAAAAAAACGTTTTTCCCTTTTCAGAAAAATTCCATATAAATTATTTTTTAAACATTTTTTCGTTAATACCACAAAAATTGTATAAAACACACTACTTTTACTCGCTCCAAATCTTCGGAAGTATACCGTTGCCACGGGTTGCAAATAAGTATGGTAAAAGAACACTTAGCACCTATACCTTTCTTTTTAAAGTATTCCGAAGAACCAAGATTTAGAGACTTTTATGAATCAAAAAAGAGCTAAAGGCTTTTTATTACGAAAAATCAGTGATTAGGGTTGTTGTGTATTTGTACTTGTAAATTTTTTACATAAGTGTTTCATAATTTTTTGTAAGAATTAGCCTCTTTATTTCACTGTTTTTATACTGTTCTATTTATGTTTATTCACGTATTTCGCAAAAATTTTCTTCCAAAAAAAGTTTTTTCTGGTAAAGTTTTAATTTGCACATTAATTACTTTTTTTATTACTATTTTTAAACTTTTATTTTAGTGTTAATATTTTTTATTTTTTTTTTATTTTTATTACACGCTGAGTCCCCTTACTGCTTCTGTTACTTACTGTTTCTTCACTAAATTTTTGTATTGCTATCTAAATTTTAAAAAAAAAATTGAAACACACAAAAAAACTTGTAGAAAAACAGCCCAAACCCCTTTCACCTGAAAAGAAATGAGATCTAAAAAAAAGGGCCCAAACTCATCTACCCTTCCCCATTTGCGCATTCTTAATTCATAAACGTCAGTGTCCCATAACGCATCCTCGAAAAACTTGGCAAAAAAGAAATTTTCGTTATTAATTTAAACGTAATAGTTCAACCAAATTTTTTTTTTTTTTATTAAATTTAAAAATTAACAAACAAATTTTATTTTGCCAAGCTTTTCGAGATGATGTTATGGACACTGTACTTTATGAATTAAGAAAGCGCAAATGTGGAAGGGTGATACTTGACCCTTTTTTTTTGATCTCATTTTTTTTGAGTGTGTAAAGGGTTTGGGTGTATTTCTAAAGTTTTTTTTATGTGTGTGATCACATTACTTTTTTAAAATTCCTTGTAAATTATTTGTTTAAAAAATAATAAATTTTATAAAGTTGATTTAAATTTCTATGGTATTGCAAAAACAAAAGGATGTTAAATTCTAGACCCGGATTCATTACACCGGTAAGGGGGTAAACCATGGTTAACGACGGTATAAGGGCGGATCCCCCTTTTTGAGTTCGTGGGAGAGAGTTAAAAACGCAATTTGAAAACGGAGTCTTTTTTCGTTTTCGAAGGATTGGGTATTCTTAACGGTTCGGGGGAAAACGTCAGGGGTTGTGAGTTGAAAGATATTCTTTTTTTCACGGGGGGTGGGGTTTCCGAACCCGACATTTTAAAAAAGATTTCTAGCAAGAGCCGAAAACGTTCTATATTATTCAGAGGGGCAGTCCCTTCATAACGCGGCCAACGAAAAGAATTGCATAAAATGTTTATTGTTGCAATTATGTAAAAAACAGATGATACGCTCAATTGACACCTTCCTTTGACATTGTGTGTACGCAAACTGACTTTGATCATGGCTAAACTAGCTAAAAAGAAAAAAAATGTGTATTATTTCCGAAATTTTTGTATAGCCTAGGTGGACAATCATACTATTTTTTACTGAATTAGGCTTTTTGTATCAAAAATAGTTTTTTTTGTGCAGGAAATGTGTCAGAACAAAGTTTGGGGTGGCCCAGGGTTGGCTAGGCTTTTCAAACATGTAATATAAAATATTTATTTTCTGTCCCCATAGCCTAATGGAACTTTGACCTACACTGTTGTATTATAAAAAATTTTCTACATCTGGGGCCCAGGGCCCGGGGCGGGGTTTTTGTTTGTTTTTAGATATAATGACACCTTTTCTCGTTCCACACAAAGAAGAAAAATTTAAATTCCGCCCTTTTTTTTACGTATCGCACTTTCCCCCTAACTCTGCTTGACCGTCAACAATTCAAGTAGTAACTATGTTACTTGTTGATTGCCAGGTTAAGGTTATTTTCAAACCTTATTTAAAAGCCTTTCCAGTAAACTTTTTCAACTTTTTTTTCAAAGAGACTATTTTACATAACCTTAATGTCCTGAAAAATTGAACATTTTACCCCCACCCGTCGGGTCGAATCGGGGCCCGTTTGAAACTCAAATTAGATTTTTACAGTACAGTAGCATACTAACATCCAAAAAGTAATTTTGACATGTTTCAACATTTTTTCACCAGAAGGGTATCGTACCCCAATAAAATTTGGCATGTATTTAGGTACCTAAATCCCCTCGATTGTGTAGTTTTCAATTTCACATCACTTACATGACGGCTGGGAAACCCTCGAAACACCCCAACTCTACTTGCTGTATAAGGTGTTGAGTGTGTACGCGCCACGGCTTGGCTGCGGGGCCCCAAAGGGCCCTAATTTTTTAAAATCATTATTTTACATGCAAGATTTTCTTTTAAAGTAACATGTTCCACGTTAAGCTGTCCCCGTGCGCTTGTGGATGGCCGAACTTGTTTTAAAAAAAAAATGTATAAAGATTGTATTTTTATAAAAAAAATAAAAAAAAAAAATTTTTATTATTTTTATTATTATTATTATTATTATTATTATTATATTATTTTATTATTAAAATTATTATTATTATTATTTTATTATTTTATAATTACATTATTTTTATTATTATTATTATTATTATTGGTAGCGTAGCGAGCGTGCGGCGAAACGAGCGAAGCGAAGATTCCATTTCACTACACTGGGACAAAAAAACCCGGAATTTTTTTTTTTTTTTTTTTCTTTCTTTCTGTATTTTTGGCTGTTTGTTAACACGATTTCCGGGTAAAAACCCTACTCCAATTGCGATGAATTTTATGGGGGGCCTTCGAAATCCTGACTTAGAAATCCCCATTTTTGAGCGCAAACGAAAAATTATTTCTAATGAAATCGCAAAATTTCGATTTTTTCGGGGGGGGGGTATTTAAAAAATTTCTTCGAATTATAACCTTTTAATGTTAATCCGATTTTAAGTTTTTTTTAAAAACCTTAATTTTTGAAATTTAAATTCCCTGTGAAAATTTAGAACAATCGAAAAAAATTTTTTCTCATGAAAAACCAAATTTTACGGGTTTTTTTTTTTTTTTTTTTTCAATTCTTTCACTTATAACACCCCATGCTTTATCCTATTTAATGATTTTTTTACAGAACCTTAATTTTATGATTATTATATTCGTGTTAAATTTGAGCGCAATCGAATAATTATTTGTTAGAAAATAGCTTTTCGATTTTTTTTTTTTTAAAAATTACGTTTAAAAAAAATAAAATAATAAAGTTAATTTTTTTATTTAATTTAATTTTAATTTAAAAAAATCAATTAGTAATTTCAAAAAAACAACAGAAAATCTCATAACCGGGGCGGTAAATGCACTAATTACCTCACCAACAACGCGGCGGGACTTAAGCTTTTTCCCCTATTATTTAAAAATAATAATTATTATTGAGCGAGCGTACGAGCGTCTCCCTTGACTCTTATGGCTCGAATGTCGTTTTTTTTTTTTTTTTTTCTGTTCTGCTTCGTTAAAACGCACCGTTTCTCGATCGACCTAAATTTTCACACATGTACTCCCAAAATATGGGGGTTGCTGTATAGTTTTTGGCAAAATGTTAAAAAAGTTAAAAAGTTACATTAAAGTTAATCGAAATTTTTTTTTTTCAACTAACGGCGAAAATTTCTGAGGTGCCAATCTTTTAAATGTCCGTCCGGTTACAATATGTTAATTTTATTTTGATCCGAAAAGTTGCAGAGGGAAAATTACATTAAAACAAATACCTTTAACATGGCAAGGGAAAGTCGCGAAATTTTTTTGGTCATATAGGGGTCAAAACGGGGCTCAGATCGATTTGAAATTTTGACCATCCGCAACTTCGTTCCCATTAAATGCCATTATTTTGTGGCAAATAAAAAATCAATAAAAATTAATAAAGTTACAAAAAAGTTAATCTAAAGTTTTTTTAAAAACAAAGGGCGACAAAATCTGGGGTTTAGTAAAATAATTTAGAATGTCCCCCCCGGTCACAATATTTTAATATTTTTTTGATCCGATAAGTAGTTAGATGTAAATTACATTATAACAAAATACGTTGCCATGGAAACAAAAACTGCTCGGGGTTCCACTATGCACTCCCACCTGAAGTAATCAAATAAAATCGGGAACAGTGTATTATTTGAATTTTTTTCCCAAAGAAATGATGTAAAATTCCTAGATGGGTGGGTTTTTAAACCATTCTCTCCTATTTTAAAAATTTTCAGCAAATGGGTAAAGCCCTTAAGACTTATTGGTATGTAACTTATGGAATGTCGTACTCAGGTCGTGTAGCACGTACCGGTGCGCGCTCAACAACCGACGGGACTTTACTTTTTCCTAGTTATTATTATTGAGCGAGCGTAGCGAGCGTCCCCCTTACTCTTATGGCTCAAATGTCTTTTTTTTTTTTCCCTTTTTTTTATGTTAGCTTCGGTAAGGTCGCACCGTTTCTCTGATCGACCTGAAATTTTGCACACATGTACATCCCACCAGGCGGGTTGCTTATGGTTTTTTGAACAAATCCGACGTTGGTTATAAAAAATAATAAAAATAAATTAAAAAAAAATAAAAAATGTTACGATCGTTTGAAATTTTGCAGGGTTTATAAAACAACATTCCTCCATTTTTTACAAATTTTCAGCTAAAACGGTCAAGCCTTTTAGTGTAATAGAAATTCATTTTAACAAAAGTAAAGTTACCCTGGCAACGAAAAATCGCCGAGAATTCGGTCACTATGCCTGCCACCTAGAATAATCAAATCTATCGGGGAAACATGTGTTATTTTTTTCAAAGAAAATGTTTTCCCAAAAATTATGTCAAGGTCCCTAGATGGGGGTGGATTTTATCCTTTTCTCATATTTTAAAAATTTCCAGCAGCAGATTATTTGGGAAAGTCTTACTCGGGTCTGTTGCACTACCGGTGCGCTAAACAAACCCACGGGGTTTTTAGCGTTTTCCTAGTTTTATTATTATTATTATTATTATTATTATTATTATTTTATTTTTATTTTATTTTATTTTTTTTTTATTATTTTATTATTATTTTTTTGGATGTTTTTTCATACAAAACCCGGGTTTAACCGGAGCTAACAGTTGTACGGATTACGTCAAATCTTTTCCCGTGACCTATTTTATACATTATTACTTTTGTCTTAACCTAACTAAAAAAGTCATTTATAAATTGTAAAAATTTGTTCGTAGAGATGTTTTCTTTCTCTGTGTACGGTCGTGGCGATTTCTTCGCCTCCTAGCTTTTCTTTCGACTATGGAAACCACGAAAACCCTGTCAGATGGGAAACTGTCTCGAAATCTCGAAGTACTTCTTAGTTTATTATTATTAATTATTATATTATTATTTTTATTTTTTTATTATTATTATTTTTTTTTTTTTTTTTATTATTTTATATTATTTATTATTATTATTATTATTATTATTATTTTTATTATAATTTTGTACATGTAAAGAAAAGGACATTTTTCCGGTTCTGTGGTACGCACCATCTCGCACGTAGACATCCAGGCTCTCCTGCTGCAAAAACCCAACCAAGTGATCCCATTCTCCGTCAAGTTCTTCACTCCTTCCAAACAACCCGAAGTATGCAGAGATTTATGAGGAAACACTCCTTGCGAGTTGACTACGAGAAAAAATAAATTTTTTTACCCAAACTGCGCCACATTCTCTCGGACCACATCCAGCTCCCCTACTGAAAAAACCCAACCAAGTGCCCATTCTCCGTAAAGTTCTAAATCACAACCATTCACGGAGTACAAGATCCCTGTAAAGATACGTTTCAGAAAAAGAAACCTAAACCATTTTAGTTCGATGACTACATAAAACTATTTTCAGAACCTAAAGCGATTTTTAAATCATGATTTTTGTAATTATGTTTGTTTTTTTTTTTTAATCGTGTATTGTCTTTGAAAAAATTTTTTAAATAAAATTAAATTATTATTATTATTATTTTATTTTTATTTTTATTTATTTTTATTATTTTTTTATTATTATATTATATATATATATAATTAAAAACTTTTAAAAGTCCGGGTTTTACAAAAAAATTAAAAAAAAGGTACAGGGGCAATGGTTACAGAAAACTTGATTCAGCTGACTAGACAAAAAGACCTTTTTTTAGACGTTGAAAAGATTGCAGGGGGTTTGCATCCATCAAAGAAACTTTAGAAAAAAATATGTGGCTTTCAGAAATTTTTAAAACAACCCAATATTAGCGCAAAACAAAATATTTTCGTGATTCCAAAAAAACAGAAACGGATAAAGAATGGGGGCAAACTATTAATCAAATAACGGGACGGAAAACAAAAGATTCGTCGGACGCTGTTATAAAACAAGTATTTAAAAAATCCACACCCATGAGATTCGCAAACGGGTTCGCAGACAGTTTAAAATGATGGGGGGGCTTCATTCGCATTATGGGGTGTGACTTTTTCACTCACTTTGTGACGGAGGCTGCCACCAGTCGTTGTGGCTGCCTCCTGAAAACTCAAAGTGACCAAATTACTGCTGAATCAATGTAAAAAACACCGGGTTTTCGACGGAATCAGAGCGGTGGACTAAAGAACTTATGTAACGAACTAAGCCCCGTTATAACACATTTAATAATCTATCGTAAGAGACGGTTGCGTACCAAAAAAAATGAAGATATCTGTGGGACCTGTATACAAAAAAGGAATCATACATCTTGAAAATTTAAACCCCCTATAGCATTTCTATCTGTTATTGAAAAATTGGAAAGCGTTACTTTCAGATTGTTTAACTATTTACCTTTTTAAAATTTTGGAAATTTTAAAATGAATTTCCCGCATGGATTTCAAAAGGGAAATGTACCCAGGATTTGTTACTAAAATTTTCTGTTTTAAATTAATAACCTTAAATGAAATTTGCATATGTTGCAACTTTTTCGACTTCTCCAAACATTTGACATTAATCAAAATAAACTTTTGGAATGCTTAGGGCATTGGCTACGGGGTACAGTTCAAAATTGTTTCCGCAGTTACCTAAAAATAAACGTTAGGTAAAATAGGGAACACTTATAGTAAAAAAAAATGTCCTACGGGTGTACCACAAGGATCCATATTAGGACCGCAATGCGTCATTAATAAATATCTATTTAAAGTTTTAAAAAATGATGTATGCTGACCCCTTGTACTCTGCAATACATGAACTTAAGCGCGAAACACAAATATGAACACGTTTTTTGGAAATCTACAGTCGGGACCATGATGGAAACTATAATAAACGTTAAAAAAAACAAAATTGTTCCATATGCATGCCCTTAAAATAAAATAGAAAATGATACGTTAAATTTATTTCATGAAGCAAAGTGTATCAAAATTTGAACTACTGTACCGCACCCCCTATGAATGCGTACAAAAAATTTGGAATCTGGGGCCATACCAATGTATTTGGGTGTTTTCATTGATCGTGATTTTTCGTGGAACCCACACGTGGCTACTTGTTCAAAACTCCCCTCGTGTGCATATCATTGTAAAAACTAAAACCATATTGTCTGATGAATGCTAAGATTATTTTAATATTGCATTACTGAATCTATTATGTCATTGGTTGATCTCATGGGGAAGCCCCTTTTTTTCATATAATAAACACGATGTTTCAAATTAAAAAATAACTTTAAAAAATAGTTTTGCACAAAATATTACCAATAGCTCAAAGAAAAAGATGCTTTTTTTGGAGTTGTTTTATACTGCCTTTTAAAACCTGTTTAATTATCGTTGGGTTTTTAAGTATTATTTTAAAAATAAACATAAAAAACCATATTTACATAATAAGGAACGAGACTTGTTAGTAAAAGAAAATTCGTTGTTCCAATGCCCGAAAACAAACATGGTAAACGTTGTTTAAATTATCTTAACCAAAAGTTTTTAATTCATTCCCGCTAAAAATTTTTCCTTTTTGGGCAAATTTCTTTAAACTGAAAACGCTTAAGCCCCGCCGCGTTGTTGGATGGCGAAATTTGGGGTGAATTGAGCTGCCATGGGGTTTTGGGGATTTTCTTTTGTTCTGTAAAAAAATCAGAACTTTGTTAAATTTTTTTTAAATTAAAAAAAAATTTAAAAATAAAAAAAAAATTTTTTTTTTAATTAAATCGAATTTTAAAAAAAGGAAAAATCGTAATTTTTGAAAGTTTCAAAAGAAATAATTATTCGTTTCGCACAAATTTTTACACGAATTTTTTTAATTTTTAAAAATTAAGGGTTTCTGTAAAAAAATCTTTATAATCGGAAAAAGCTGTAGGTTTTAAGCAGAAAAAATTTTAAAAAAATCGAAAAATTTTTCGATTTTCATAGAAAAATTTTTTATTACGCTCAAATTTCACACAAATATTAAAATTCAAAAAATTAAGGTTCTGTGAAAAAATCTTTACAAACGGTAAAGCATGTAGGAGTTATAAGTCGAAAAAAATTTTTTTAAAAAATCAAAAAAAATCGAAAAATTTGCGATTTTCATGAGAAAAAAATTTTTCAATTGCGCTCAAAACGGGGCATTTTCTTATTTTAGAATTTCAAAGGCCTCCATAAAATTTCTCGCAATCGGGTATCGGTTTGCCGGGAATCGTGTTAACAGACGGAAAAAAAATACAAAAAAAAAAAAAAAAAAAAAAACTTTCCGGGTTTTTTTTTTCTCCAGGTAGGAAATGGAATCTTCGCTTCGCTCGCTACGCTCGCTACGCTCTCAATAAAAAATAGAGTAAAATGGGGCAAAACCTAAACAACCTTCCTTCATGCTCGATTTAAGTCTTTTTTCAGTCCTATTTTCTAGATGTTTATGTTGTTGAAAACGAATCTGTGTGGTAGGTAAAGATATTATTAATATATAATTAGAGATTCTTGTATATTCTATTTTTGTTTTTTTTTGAAAAGGGTTTTTTGGATGAGCGTAGCGAGCGTAGCGGCGAAGCGAAAACTTCATTTCCTGACCCCACAAAAAATTTTGCTCCCTTGTTTTTTTTTGGTTTTTTTTTTGTCTGTTTGTTCGCACGATTCGGGCAAACGGCATAAGCGATTTTGTTTAAAATTTTGACGGGCCCTTTCGAAATCTTGAACTTAGACGTGCCCTTTTTTGGGGTTCAATCGGAGAAAATTTCTCAAAATATCCACTTTTACGTTTTTTTTTTCGTTTTTTATGCGATTTTTTCGTGACTTTGGGCCTTTCTGACCAAGGGGTGGGGCTACAAAGTTCATATTTTACATGGCTTTAAATTTTATGGTGTTGTACCTTGTGAAAAAAAAGTTAAAAAGGTAACCAAACCCCATAAAAAAAACGTACTTTTACGTTTTTTTCGTTTTAGTGCGTATTTTCGTACATTTGGGCCGATCTGACCAAAACGGGGGGGGGCTACATCATTCTATTTCACAATGAACTTTAAAGGTTATGGTGATGTATCCCTTTTGAAAAAAAAATTTAAAAAAGTGGGCCAAAATTTTCATAGAAAAAAGGGTTTTGATAGGGTTTTTTTTTAGGTTAACATTTGAAACTCGCAACAATCACCTACAATGCATTCACAAAAGCACTTGAAAAGGGAAAAGGGGCCCCACGCAAACAAAAAACTTACAAAACGCTCACCCATCAACGCGGGGGGACTTTAGCGTTTCCCAGTATATTTTTTTTTGTAATTGATTCCCTTTAGAAAGCACCTATTTTCATTTAATATTTGAATGTTTTTTATTTTTATTTCATTGTATTAACCTGACCTAAAAAATGAGATGTAATAGCTTAATAATTTTTAAAACCCACTGTTGGCCATTTTGGCTTGGGGGGGAAAATTATGTGAATTTGTTTTCATTTAGTTTTTTTGTTTCAAAAAATTAAAAAAAAAAAAATTATTTTATTTTTATTATTATTTTATTTTATTTTATTTTATTATTATAATTTTATTATTAATTATTAATTATTTTATTATTATTATTATTAGTATTATTATTATTTTATTGGAGTTTTTCATACAAACTCGGTAAAAACCGGGCTACATGTTTGTAGGGGACTGACGTCAAGTTTCCATTTTTATTTATATTACATACCTACATTACAACTTTGTTTTAACTCTAACTAAAAAAAGTCATTTAAAAATTGTAGATATTTTTTTCTTTCTGCTGTGTACGGTCGGGGCCCCGATTTCTGGGTCGCCATCCTAGCATTTGCTCTTGGGACTATGGAAACCACGAAAACCATGTCGGATGGAAGCTGTCTGGGGAATCTCGAAGTATCATTCTTTTTTAGAAATTTTCGAACTATTCACACGTGTTGAGTATTACTGCCTTTTGAGTCTCTGTAAACATTGGGTGGGGAAAATCTAGTTGTTTAATCTTTCATGTAGCTTCTACGGTATATGCCATTACCCATATCACGTATGGGTTGTATTTACCTTTTTCCCGTTTCCCACTTCTTTTCTCAAATTGCAAGTTCACTATACTTGTCAATTTTTTTTTTTCCCCGTAGTCTCGCGTTAGGCACATTGGGACAGCAACGCATAAGGGTAGTTTCTTGTTTCTTCTTGTCAATTATAAAATTTTATCCGGTCTGTTTTTGATGTATAGTTTGGGCTGTTATAACTTGCGGTCGTAATATAAATTTTAAATCTTTTCTATCAGTACTTTCTCCGGTTTGGGAATTTTTAGTAAGGGGTGTGTTATCAAAGAGGTTGTACTTGATTGCTAGTTTTGGGGAATAATGTTAGCTACGGTTAGTCTGTAGGGTAATCCTTGACATGTGACTGGGACCCGATATGTTGTTCATTGTTTACCCCTTACCTCATTTTCTACATTGATCGTTTACTCTGTCGCATCTTTATAAAAGTAGTTTTTATAATTTTTCGTTGGAATCACTCTGTCTTGAAAAGCCGCATAAAAACCCCCTGTTTCTCCAAATAGTTCCCCCCCTTGTTTAACCCCCTATTTTATGCTTAATCTACGTGACCTTTAGTATTCATCATAAAAATCTCTTTGTAGGGTCTTTTCTAGAGACTAAACCTTTTGAAGCGTCAGTTATGAGTTTTCCTTGTAGTTGAATTTTTTTCAGAAAATTAGTAGTTAATGTTTTTCAGCTAGCACCCCACCCTAGCTGTTGATTGGGTTGCTCTTTTTAAAAAAATATTTTCTTAAAATGTCTATTTTTTTTATAAATAATTGTTCAGATCAAATTGGCCCGTCCTCCTTGTTCTCTGGGGAAATGTCAAACTCTCTATTGCTGATTTAGGATGATGCATTCTGTGTTTGTAAGTGTAGTACGTTAATATTTCCAGCGGTGGATGTCTGTCGTGTCCATTTAATGATTCCGAAAGAAATGTCAGTACTGGTATACTATGTATTTTTTCTGTGACTTGCTTTTTAAAAACCCTTTAGTTGTGTCTTGGGATGATTTTAGTCGCTTCTTGTATGTATCCATTAATTTTTCTTTTATTACTTTTTGTTCAATTCTGGCAGCTTGTGAGAATCCTAAATATTTGTATACTTCTTATCATCCATTACTCCCCAAACCTATTTCCCTCACTAGCTGAACTCTTTTGCCTGCTACCCCTTTCCCTTTTCGATATGTACGTCTTACACTTGTCTACTCCAAAATCCCTGCAGATATCTTACTAAATTAAAAGTATATTGATTAAAATGTTTAGTTGAACAAATTTATGCATTAACTTTAGTCACCTGAAGAAAAGGTGAAAATTGTGTGAAATACCCTTTTATTTTTCCCTTATTTTTTAAACCGTATGTTGATTCGTTTAAACATATGCGACAGTGGGTTAAAGACAGACAAAACCATAAAGCGCTAAATGAGTACCTTGGAAATGCACTTTAATTTTTGGGTTGGATCTGTAGTTATCTGCTGGGTTTTTTATATTTAGTTTTATGTTGTTCTCCATGTCTTCATTCTGTCTTCAAAAATTTTCAATTACTGGGTTGATTTTATATATTTTTAAAAACTGAAAAGCATGTGTGTGGTGTTTAGTCATAAGTTTCTTGTAGTCAATTGTGTTTACGTGAATATTCCTTTTCTTTTGTGTGCCTGGTTCATTACGTAAGTCGATAATGATTTGTTCTTTACATCCCCGCGAGTTCTTTCAGCTCCTTTTTGTTCCCTTGGCCATGATTTTTGTATTCTTCGCAATGCTTATATACTTTTTTGTTTTGCATGAAGTCAAAATTTTATATTAGTTGGAGACGTTTGGCCGATATTTATTGGGTTCTTCGTGTCATTTTTTTGGTTTGAGAAAGGGTTTCTCCTTCATAAAGAATTCGGGTATTTCTTTAACTCCATTTATAACCCCGTTGAGACTTTTCTAATTTGAGGAGTATATTGAATTTCTTAAAACCAAAATTTTTTAATATTTTCATTACCTGGTGCTTTCCACTATGTTAGCACTGATTGTCGACTTTTAAATTTATCACAGTTATACCCTTTGAATCTCATCCTCTCATTAACACGCTCATCCTACTCTTTCGTCTTGAATCTATTGGCATCCTGGTTGGTGCTACCGGGTTCCCCCAAAATTCCTGCCCAAAAATCTTTATCTCCGTCTTATTTTGGGGTTCATTTCCCGTTATTTCTTCGGTACTAATGTTTTTGGGAAAATTTTTTTTTCCTTTTTTTTGAACTTCGTTTTTTTTTCTTTTCTATCCTACATTTTCTATATCTTTTTATCTCTTGCAAAGCCTTCTTTTTTTTTAAATGTATCCAAAAATTCGTGAATGAATTTGTTCAGTGTTTTCTTTTTGTGTGCCTTGATTCTTTCAAATTATTTTGGCATTTAAATACCACTTTTTAGATCGATTACCCATTCGCAATTTTTTCCCAAACTACCCATATCTTTTCCCAAACTCATCGATTCTCCAAAAAGTCGCTGTTCCCATTTCGGAATTTTCTTCTCTTTTTTTTGTCTTTGAAGAGTTGCAGATTTTACCTTTAAGCCCAAGTATCTTATCACTGCTCAGCTGCACATAAATTGCCGCATGAAAGTCTGCAAATGATAGTTCGTCTTGTGTGTATCTGATAAATATGTGTGTTCATTTGTGTCCCCCTTCTTCATTTCCTTTTAATGCTTGGGTTTTGGTAGTAGGTCTTTTGTTTGGTTTTACGTGCGCAAAATCTGACATGGGTGTTGCAAATGCTAAAGCAGGATGTTCTTTAGATGGATAATTTCAGGTGTATTTTTTTAAAGGGGTTTTTCTATCTACCTTTGTGTTTGATCGTCTTCGTTCTGGGTTCTTGATTTTTTGAATGGTTTGGCATTTCTAGTGGTTCTGGCGTTCTGGGAGGTCTGGTTGTTCCGGGAGGGCGGGCGTTTTTGGGAGGTCTGGACTTCTGGTAGTCTGGGGGGGGGTTTTGGTTGGTCAGGAATTTCTGGGATAAATGGTAGATCTGGGAAATTGTAGCAGGTATGGCATTCAGGTAATTCTGGAAGTTCTAGTAGTTCTGGATCAACTGGTCTTCTTCTTCGCTGTCCTCTGTCGATGTACGCCGTAATCACTTGATGTGCTTGTAGTTCGTCTTTCACTTCGCTCTTATTCGTTAAAAATTTTTTTGTTAACATTTTTTTTTTAACTATAATTTTTCTTTGTCGGGGTATTCCTGGGGCACTTCTTCTAAAAATGGAATTCAGTATAAACTCTCTTTGGCTCTTTTCGATAAAACCCATTAAAACAGTCTCTAATAAAGTTACCCTATAAAGCTCCATCACACACATGTTCTATCTTTGTCCTTTTAGGGGCTGCCCTCATTTTTCCAGCTTTGGTGGTCTGAAGGAATTACCCCCAGAACGTCCATTGTCTGTTATTCCCCACTTTCCTTTTCTAATAAATTATTACTATCCGTCAAGTCACATTTATTTTTTTATTTTTTATAAAATCATGCACTTAAAAGAATTAAAAACATTTTTTTCAATGATTCATCAATTTCAGGGCGGTGATGGGGTCTTTGCTTCTCAAACCCCTTGCCCCTTTTTTTTTTTGTAATCTTTTCTTTTTTACGAATTAAGAAGACTTCAATCTTCTCGTTCTGCAAAAAAATTAAAGGGGCTTACGTAAAAAGCTAAATATTATACTATTTTAGATATATTACCTGGGTGAGTTACAAAAAAGCCTCTAAATGAATATATGCCTACCACTAAATGTCAAAAAATTTAAAAAATTCAACTGTTTTCAATGTTATTTAAGCCTAGGGCTAACAAAAGATATTTAAAATACAAAATAAAAGGGATAAATACTAAAAACTAAAACTTCCCTTTAAAGTCACTTTAGTACGTCACATAATCAAGATGTTCGAAATTTGAGATGGAAAGCCCTTTTATTTCAGCGGGATAGAAATTTAACCAGCAACTTTCTCGAACTTGACTGCTTGTAACCCCAAAAAATGTTGGGGTTCTTGGGATTTATTTTATTTTATTATTATTATTAAATTTTATTTTTTATTATTTTATTATTATTTTTATTATTTTATTATTATTATTATTATTATTATTTTATCATTTTTATTTTTGGGATGAGCGTACGACGAACGAAGATTCCATTTCACTACACTGGAAAAAAAAACCCGGGGATTTTTTTTTTTCTTTTCTTTTTTTTTTTTGTTTTTTTGTGTTTTTGTAAACGTTTCCGGCTAAACCGATATCCGTTTGCGATGAATTTTATGGAGACTTCGAAATCTCTGAATTTAGAACTGCCCGTACAAAAATTGATAAAAAAAATTATTTTCTTTTAAAAAATCGCAATTTTAAAGTTTTTTTTCGTTTTTATATTATTGTTTTTGTTTGTTTTTTTTGTGTGTTTTGTTAACACGTTCGGCAAAACCGTCTAAAATTTGCGATGAAATTTTTTTGGGATTTGAAATCTTTGAACTTAGAAGGGCCCCCTTTTTTTGGCGCAATCAAAAAAAAATTATTTCTCATAAAAAATTTAAATTTTTACGATTTTTTTTGTTTTTCTTGTTTTTTCTTTTTGTTTTTTTTGTGTGTTTTTTAAAACACACCCGGGCAAAAACCGATAATCCAATTTTGCGATAAAATTTTCGGAGACCTTCAAAATCTTTAAATTAGACCTATTTTTGGGGGTAAATCAAAGAAAATTTTTTTGGGGATATCGTTTTCCCCAACGATTTTTTGCGATTTTTGTGCGTATTTTCGTGCTTTTGGTGTTTCGCCCAAACGGTTGGGGCTACAACGTTAAATTTTCACATGGACATTAAGGTATGGTAAATTATTGCTTTTTGAAAAAAAAACTGAAAAATATACCCAGAATCCATAGAATTAAAGGTTTTAATAAAGTTTTTTTGAGGTTTATAATAACAATTAACAATAAAATGAAACTTGAAAAATCACCTAAAATGCTTTCAAAAGCACTTGCAAGGAAAATGGGTCTTCAAAAAACTAAAAACTTACAAACGCTCACCCATCAACGCGGGGGGGACTAAAGCGTTTTTCCTGATATTAATTATAACTTTTATTTTCTTGCAAAGAGTTATACTTGTACACTGATATCTAATGAATAAAAATTCTATCTATCTATAAATTATCCTACTTCTCTATATCTTTAATTTTTAAACCCAGAGCACTTTTTGTGTTTAGGTGTATCCAAATTTCGTGAATGAATTCATTAAGTGTTTCGTTTTTTTTGTAAACCCTTAAATCTTTAAAATATATTTTGGCAGTATTTTTTAACCGATTACCCTTTCGAATTTTCCGGTCGCTGATATCTTTTTAAATTCCGATTCTTTAACTATCGCTTTTTCCATTTCGGATTTTTCCCCCTTGTTTTGTTTTAAAGAGGTAGCGTTTTACCTTTAACCCCAAAATATCAAACCCACTTAAAATTTGAACAATAAATTTGCCCATAAAAGTCTCAAATGATATTTCGCTTGTGTTAATCTGAAAAAATTGTGTGTTCATTGTACCGCTGTCTTCTTTTCCTTCAATGCTTATTTTTAGTTTTTGTTTAGATCATGTGCGCAAACTCGACATGGCTTTTGCAAATGCTAAAGCGGATTTCTTTAGTTTGATCATGTTGGTTTTTTTCATGGCTTTATGCAATCTACCTCAGGTGTTAAGCCTCTAGTCTTTATGGGTGTTTAAATCTTCTTGTTGTTTGGATTCTAGGGGGTTTGGGGTCGGGAATTTCTGGTAGTCTGGTAGATCTACTAGGCTAAAAAACCTTAAGTCCCGCCGCGTTGTTTGGGGAGCGTATTGGGGCATTGAGCGCCCTGTGTATGCGGATTTTCTGTTGTTTTGGAAAAATATTCCCCTGTTTTAAGATTTTTTTTTTAAATAAAATTAAAAAAATAAAATTAATTTAATTTTTTTATTAATCTAATTTAGAAAAAAGAAAAAATCGAAAAAAATTCGATTTTTATAAGAACAAATTTTTCGTTGCGTCCAATTTCACCAATATATAAATTTATAAAATTAAGGGTTTGTGAAAAAATTTTTCAATGGGAAAAAAAATGTAGGGGTTTTTAAGTCAAACAAAAGTTTAAAAAAAAAAAAACCCCCCATAATTTTTATTTTTATGAAAAAAAATTTTTAATCAAATAATTTTTTTTTTAAAACGAAAAATCGTAAAAAATTTCTTTTCATGAGAATATTTTTTTGATTGCACTCAAAACGTGGCGTTCTAAGTTCAGAGATTTCGAAGGCCCCATAAAAAATTTATGCAAATTGAGTATTGGTTTTTGCCGGAAATTTTGTTAACAACACACAAAAATACAAAAAAAAAGAAAAAAAAAAAAAGAAAGAAAAAAAAAAAAACCGAATTTTTTTCTCCAGTGTAATAATAATAAAAATAATTCTTTATTTTATTTTGATCGTTACTGGTACAGATAGCACTGCTCCGAAAGAGTGTGAAATAGTAGATATTTTTAATACACGAATACCTTATATACTTGATATCTTTTTAGGTAGAGCATACTTAAAATCTTTAATAATTTTAATTCAGTCTAGAAAAAAGTTAATAAATAAAAGGGTAAGGGGAATCCTTGCTGAAACCCCCATAGCGAGCGCCAGGCCCTTGGGGGCTTGACCAATAATTGTAAAAAGGAATTTTAACATGCAATAAAAAAACAATACAACAATATAAGTTTAAGTTGACAAAACATTATACTGACAAGCATATTAACATACCCAAGGGTAGTGCGGG
>JAMZAV010004383.1:0-114548 GCA_024449915.1 Sweltsa coloradensis
GCCCCCTTTTTTTTAAAGGTTCTGTTTCTAAAAGTTTGGAAATATATTCACAGTAGGCGGGGTATTCTGCTCCTGCCCTTTTTGAAAAGGGGAAACACGTTCATATCTTTGGAAATATCTAACGCATTAATTATCTTTTAAAAGAAAACTACACATCACAAGAAAAGGTCAAGTAACTCCTGATGACAATTTACATACCATGAACAATCCAGCTTACACATTAGAGGATACATTCTTCCCAGTAAATAAAGTCTACAGTGAGCTCAAGAAATTCGACCAAACGCCGCCACAGGACCTGATGGTATTCCAGCTAGAATTCTCAATAAATGTTCCTCAGAGTTGGCTCCTTTAGTCAGTGTAGTATTTAATTTGTCTTTGGAATTGGGTTGTTTACCAGATTCATGGAAAGAAGCTAATGTTGAGCCAGTTTTAATAAGGCGACCAATTCAACTTGGCAAATTATAGGCCTATTTCTCTTACTTCAGTACTGTGCAAAATGATGGATCGACTTGTGTTAAATAGTGTGCGTAATCATTATGAAGAACATGATCTTATAAACTCAAATCAACATGGTTTTATACCTAGACGCTCTTGTGTCACTGCACTGACAACTATGATAGATGATTGGCTTAACATGATGGAGGATTATACGACTAAACAGGTAGATTGTATTGCTATTGACTGGTCCAAGGCATTTGATCAGGTTCCACACTTTAGACTGTTATCTAACTTTCAGGTTACGGAGTTCAAGGAAATCTTTTAAAGTGGATAAAGTCTTTTCTCTTAATTCGAAATCAGTCTGTTATATTTCAAGGAGCATAATCTGACCCAATTTAAGTCACTTCCGGTGTTCCACAAAGTTCTGTGATTGGTCCGTTCCTTTCATCGTGTATTTTCTAGACTTACCTATGTATGTTTCTTCTCAAATTATTCAATTTTTTGATGATACTACCATTTTTCGTCAAATAGCCTCCATGAAAGATATTAAAGAGCTTCAAAAGGATTTGGTGTCGATAGAACATTGGTGTTCTTTAAATGGGATGAAAATAAACTGTGAGAAGTCTCAATATATACGCTTTTCTCGTTCTAGACATCCCTTAAACAGTTCTTATAGACTACAAGATTCCCTGATTCCCATTTTTAATTCTATAAAACTATTAGGCATTAACATCACAAATGACTTGAAATGGAATATGCAAACAGATTTTGTGTACGTAACAGAGCTGATTCCTTGCTTGGGTTTGTAAATAGAAGTATTGGTAGGAGTAGGCAACGTACAATTCAAACCGCTTACCTTACTCTCATTAGACCTGTTTTAACATATGGCATTCCAGCGTGGCATCCAACTACTCATCAAAATATGTGCAAACTTGAACGCATACAGAATAGAGCCACTCAAATGATTTTAGGTAACGCTAGTTTCAACCCCAGTGCTACTGCACGCCGTAATATATGTAAGATTCCTTCAATTTCAAATTTTTGTAAGCAAGCTGATGTTAAGTTGTTGAGGGGTATGCTGTGTAGTAAGATGGATGTAGATCCGTTCTTAAGAATATCCATTAGCGAAAGACAGCTACTTTGAAATGATAAAGGCATTCCCTTGATACCTCCACGGGCTAGAACGTCAGCATATCAAAATGGTTTTTATAATCGATCTGTCTCCTTATGGAATGCACTTCCAAATGTATTAAAAACAGACAGTTATTTCAATAGCGTCATCAAAGATTATTTAAGTAGGTTTGTAGGTTCTGTTTTTGTTAGTTAAATTATTGTTTAGTTTAGGTTATGTACTGATTTTATAATATTTATTGATGTTGTATTTGATACTGTGTTTAACTTGGACATTGTTTTTTATTTTAATTGTATAAGAGGGTGAAAGGTACTCACGTACTATGGGGCAGATGCTCTATCTGTCCACTCTCGCATTTATTTTTAATATTACATGTCAATTGTTGTACACAAATAAATGCAAATATTATTAATAAAAAAAAAAAAAATAAACTCAGTTAAATACACTTATTTAAAGGTGTTTTCTTTATTCAACATTGTAAATTTAAAAAAATTAGATTAATACTCATAAGGCCGATTGTATTGAATAAAGTAGATTCCACCTAGAAAGGCTCATTCCGTGATGTACTCCACAATCTTCCTGGTTAGAACGTAGTCGTGTTCCGTGAGTTGTTCAGCTAGCTCAAAGTGGTCGACGCCTGGCACACAGAACACTTCCACCTGGTCGTTGACCAGCTGCAGCTTCTGTGAACAAGAGTTCTGTGATAAAATTATATATTCCAGCTGTGTTTTGCCGAGTATTTTACACTTACGCTCTAAAATACGATTTTGATATTAGGCATAAAGATAAGTTTGACTAAAAATAAGCTTTCACAATATTGTAATGGTAAAAGAGGTCTGGACCACTTAAATAGCTGTTAATACCCAAATTAAGTAGGGCCTACACGGTCATTGTGTAGGCTGATCACAGCTGCGCACGGCTGATTTGACAGAAAAAAGGAAACACCTTTAATGGGCATAAAATGGCGGCCGTCAATTAGCAATACGTTTCCGCGAACGTCCGCTATGTAGTGCTTACTAAAGCTAATTGTATTGCGATCGAGATGTCTTCTCAAACACAACTTTAGTGCAGGTGTAAGAAAGTTGAACCGACAAAATAATACCTTCACGTAATCCCACGTTTGTATCTTGTATTGCGGGGTATCGATTCTCCAATGATTGCTAGGACTTTGACTGGAGTATATTCTTTTCCTTCATAGAACATGGGGCTGACATGGACAGCTTCTTCCCTGTGAAAAGTACAAAAAACAATAATTGCACAACATTTTGTGTACCAATACTCTTTTTTTGTATAACGAACGCTCCTTAGTTGCCTTGATGGATGAGCCTATTTGTCATTTAACAAATCGTTATAAACCTGCCACATCTTTTAATTAAGTCTCTCATGGAAATCGCACATTCCAACTTTCAGTGTTTATCTCTTCTCGATACAAGTTTCAGGGGATCTTCAAAACCACTAAACTGACACTTTTACGTTTTTTACTACAATTGAAATAGTCCAAGAAAATAGCGCCATTTAGACCCACTTTACGGTATTTGGGGCACAAGCATGACATTTGTAAAAGTACTTTATGGCCTAGGCCTACTATCAACTGATATGGATCCACCGGACGACTTAAGCTCATTTTCTCACTGGAGGACAAAAGTAAAATCTCTATAAAGTTTACTGTAAAAATAATATTTTTCGGCTTGGTTGCAGCTCCTCATTTTTATTTTTTTTCATCATTTTTTTATTCACAAAAAAATAAACTTTGAAACTAAAATATATTGAAGTAGTAAAGTAATAAATTTCTATGCGCAATGGTTAATTTGAACTATTAATTCTATTTAAACATACCTTTGTCTCCGCTACGAGTATAAGGGAAAATCATCTTCTCAGATAAGTTCAATTTGCGATAAAATCGTACATCAAACGTTATATTTCAGAAATTTATTTTTCCTTATACTCGTAGCGGAGACAAAGTGTGTTTAAACATAAAAAAAATCGTAGCTCAAAATTAATATAGCACCTCGAACTTTCTTTCCTTTATTGCCAAAAATTTGCATATATTGGCGCATTGTCCCGTTCCAAAAAAAGAAAATTCTCCATTTTTATTTAAGTACCTCTTTCATTAACCAACTTTCAGCCATTTCCCTTTGACTTTCAAAATATCGGTACGTCAACCTTTAGGTCATTTGCGTGTCTTATATAAAGATTGTGGGTTGATAGGTGGTCAGAACCAGCTACACGTGATAAGGGAGGATAAGAGCTCTAAGCCAAGCAAACGTTTCCTTTAACTTATTCTATACGCCGATAGTTCCCGTCTCCAAATTTGTCAAATTCACTTCGTTTTTTGTCATTTTTGGTCCCAATGACTGCATGTGATCATCTAATGTGAATAGTTTAAGAGCATGGCCAAAATAATTTTAAAATGCCCAGTTCATTTAGTTTGTCTTTTCAGACTTCTTCCCTCTTAAGCGCGAATAAAAAGTTTAAAATACGCTTAATTAAAGTGTTGGTTCTACCATACTATTTAAAGTTCATGGTTATACCTTATTGACGTAATTGGATGAGCGACTATGATGCTTTAGACAGAAATTAAAAAAGTGACTACACCGGGGATCGAGCCCGCGACCTAAGCTGTCCGGGCTATGCTCTTACCAACTGAGCTATGCAGCCACCAATTTAAAACTGTCTAATTTTTGGTCTGTTTTTTACATTGTTAATAACGTGTGTAGTCGCCTACTATAAAGTCAAGGTAAAACATCATATATCCCAACTATTGGGTTACAGAGATGGTTTGTATTCTCCAGTTAATTTCGTATGTAATCTGCTCTACACACACGATAGGAAGCGTGTTCATACTGGTAAATTTGGCACTACACTCCTGCAATACAAACCAGGGGACGTTATGCTTTTAAAGCGTGTTCACATTGTTAATTTTGGCACTACACCCCTGCTGAATACACCAGTGCTTTTAAAAACGTTTATCAAATGATTTGCAAAACATAAGAAAATAAACAAGTTTTTCTTGGTGTACCACACTTCAATCACCAAGTAGCGGGTAACAATTCATATAAGAAATAGCAGAAGTCACTACAATCAAAGTAAATTTAGAATGTAGTAAATGGACGGCAATTCAAGACAAAAACCTAGATCACTACCTTGCTTATTCCGACAATTCAGTACAAGTGCTTAAAATGTTGATCCCTTTCTCGAAAATTTGAAGTTGGGGGATTGTAAAGTAATGTACTGTACTCCTTTGTTTCCCATCAAATTCCAACTCGCAACCTTCTCGTGGTTTGGCCCGTGATTAGGGGAGTTTTTTTCCCTGAAACTAATGGCGAGCTCTGGGTCGTCGTCGGGGAACTTGACCCTAACCTTTGACTACATCCCCGACGGCGACGACAATGACAACACAGACGGACACAGACGGAGACGATCACGACGTGAGGGAACCCCTGCCCTCCCCATACGCTTGTGGCTGGTTCTAACCAACACAGGCCTGTCCACCCCTCGATTAGCCAAGTTGAATAAATATGAGACGTTAAGCAATATCCAATCAATCAAATGAAGAGTGGAGCAGAGTTTCCAAGAAAGGAAAGAAAGTAAGGTTGTTTGTTGTGAAGATAATGAAGAGGGAAGGTAAAGTTTTGGTTATAATTTTATAATTAAATATATATATATGAATATAAGATTTTTAAGCATAAGCCCGACATAGTTATTGATTGATGATATGTGATCTTTCAGATTTGACAGCACATTGCAGTCTTCTGTTCGATTTATGTCATGGAGGTCAACAATCACAACAAATAGCAGTTTAGTAAAGGTTTGTTCTGTGGTCCCGGTAGCTCAATTGGTAGAGCTATTGCACGTTAATCTGGAGGTTCTGGGTTCGAACCCCAGTCGGGGCAAACTTTTTCGACAACTGCTATGAATCAATATATATATATATATATATTATATTATTATATTATACTATGTTTATATATATATATATATATATATATATATATATATATATAACATAACAGCGTCATAGTCGCCTACTATAAAGCCAAGTTTAAACATATATATATATATATATATATATATATGATATTAGATTCATCCTAGTCATTATATAAAAAGTATTGTATTAAAGGTCGTATTTTCTTTAATTCTTTCTTAACTTGCCTACTATACATGTGTGTTCAACTGAATGTTGTTCAATCCTGTACTAGGAAAACGCCTTCCCAGTAAACACAAGAGCTCTCGGAGTGGTGTTTTATTTTGGTCACAAGCTCACAAAGTCGGTCCTCACACATAGTGAGTAATTTGTGAGATGATTGTGACTGAAATCAATATTTCATTTAAAAAAGTCATCACTTTGTGACCTCTCTATCAACACACAGAGTCATCCCCAAAAAGAATATATTTATTTCTACTCACAGAGTGATACCAGAACTGTCACTTTGATACTCCTTTTGTATTTGCATCTCATTCGGATGACTTAAAGCGTTGTGTCTGAGCCACATATTTTTGGTTTTATTTGAATTGAATTTGCTCACATTGAGTTGTGTTTGAGAGGGCTTTGATAAGTAACCTATGACGTTATTTTATCCCAACGCAATGTGAGTAATTTGTGAGAAGTTATTTGTCACATTGTTACCTCTAAAATACAACTCGGATACCATAATATAAGCTAAATTTAATCTACTCACCGAGTGTTAACAGAGTTGTCACTTTGATACTACTTTTTTATTTGCATCAAAAGTCCTCACATTCGTGATGACTTTGAGAGTAGTTTGCGAGCAGTAAATGCATTTTTATTTTATTTTTTTATTCGCTCACATTGTGCGGGGTTTGAGTGCGATTTGAGAAGTATAACTTGTGATTATATTATTTTACGCAACGCAATATAATTATGTAATTTGTAAGAAATTATTTGTCAATTTGTTACCTCTCTTTGCAAACCAACTCGGGTAGGCTCTACCAGACAGATTCCTTAATCGAATTATGAATTAATCACATACTGTTTTTTTATAATTTTATTTAAGACATTTATTATCTTTTCAATGCTATTCTGTAACTTTATGTGTTCCTGGTTCATAGTATAACAAACAACAATATTACCGGTATTATAATAATATTACAATTATTACATTTTTCGTAATTTTATGTAAACTGAGGAAATCTAAAATACTTTTCCACTAGTTCGAATCCTTTGATTATCTGGTGAAAACTCTTCAGTGATAAAATCAGATATCAAAATAACGTTTAGATTACAAGCTCACAAAATATTTAGTCATTTTAACTGCAATTATTATTGTGGGTTGTGATGTACGTTTTCAAGATCAGTCACATTATTGATTTTAAAAGGACTGGAACGGCTCAGACACCATGCGACAATCAAACAATCGTCCAACCAGAGTTCGGTATTTAATTTTGAAATAGCGGCCAACTTTACATGGTTGGGCTAATTCGGAACAATTAAATCAATACAATTTGTATTTAAAAAAATGGGAAAACTGCCAAGGGACAATCTGCAAACAAGTATTAATTATGGAGTTACGTAGTTGTGACTCAATCCCCTGCATTCGCATCAACTACTGAAGAAAAGCCTGAGAAAACTTTCTGTCAGGAACATCGGCATGGCGCGTCGAATCTGCGTGAACACCCGAATCAAGAGTATAGCTAGCACTTATCGTACTTGGGCTAGAATAGTTGACACGCTTTGCTATAGACTTCTGAGTTTGAAGCGGGAATCGAAGGAACTCGGGAGTTTTTATATCGGAAGCAGGGACCCATTCGAAAAAATATAATAAGCCGATATCAGTAATCATTTGTATGCAATGTGAAGTATTTTTATTTGAATTTTGTGAGTCCTCGTGTGTGTCAATTTCGCGAATTATTGTTGATGCGAAGTGCCAATCGGGACAAATAAATTTCTTAATTGTTTGTTAGACGACCGAGCGGAACACCAGTGAGTCCATCAATTAAAGTGACTTTATGCTTAGTGTAAAAAATGTTGATGACGTGTTTCATAGATGTGATACAAATATTTATCTACAGATGATATTGCAGGACAGAGACTTTTCCAAGTGAGTGGATTTCGAACTCTCGGCATACTTATCTTATTGATAAACACAAGAAATCAAACCATCTTCCTTGATTATAAAAAATATTGATTGCCTCTTGTCAGTTATTCTCGTCGACTCTGAGTAACATAATCTCACATCAAGCATCGTGCAACAGACATTATTCTTTATATTTGAGATCACACGTCACAGTGTCAGAATGGTTGTAGTACTTTTGTAGTACGAAAACGAAATGCATGATTGTGTTCTTCAATGTGTATGTTGAAGATTGCAACGCCATCTATGAGCAAATTAGTGAAATTCATTTGTTATAAGTCCATTTTTGTCAAATTTATGTGCTGGAATCTGAATACAACTGTTCTATCTCGAAATGAAACAAATGGGACCCTCGTTTTTTGTTCCCGCCGCGGCCGTTTCGAACACGGCGACGCCCACGATTTTGAGTGAAATGTAATGACGACTTGACCTTAGTACAGACGATTAATAGATATAACACAAACTTTAAAAATGTTTGCGTTTTATAATTTTTTATTTGTTTTCGAAACTCTAAATGTTTACATGCACGGAAGCCTGTATTCGGCATGTAGGGTGAAAGGAGCGTAGGCCGTGGCTCTCCCCTAGGCTTAGGACCTGTGTACGTTGTCTGAAGTCTGAAGATTTTTCATTGTGAAGCATTTACCTCGCCACTTAAAACTTCCAAGTCATTCTAGCTCAAAAACTATAGCGTGTGATATAGAACACCTTGCATTCTGACACAGCAAAGATTAGCTCAGGAGGTAAAGAGTATTAATTACTGCTTGCATACAATCATTGAGTAACTAAAAAGTAAAATACTAAAGAATTATTATCAAGTACGGAACAATACTATTAAAACACAAGAACAATGCACGTATTAATTAAGGTAAGTAGGCCACAGAGCAAGTGCACAATTTGTCTACTATAGTTGCATCGATTTGCTGTGGTACCTATAGGTGGTATTTCCCTGTCGTCTTCAGCGTCTTCTGTGGCGCTACGGTTAAGGTGTTGGCTTTCAGATGCAGTGTCACAGTCGGATCGAGTTCTAGTCACCATGATAAAACTTGTAACTTTATAACTATGTCAATTTAACATATGTTGTGTATCCAATTGCAGGCTATCGATTGATGTAGCAATAGGAATAAATAATAAGAATTAGTATTTAATATAATATTAAAATGAAAAGTCGAATCTAATTTTAGTGCTTCGTTTGCTTATTTGCTCCTAGATCGCGTTACAGACGCGTGGATAGTTGTGAGAGTATTCTGGTACAACTCTGTGAGCTCTTTGTGAGCACTCTAGACAATCACCAGATACAACTCTATGAGCACTCTGTGAGAACTCCTAGCAGTTTATTGGTACAACTCTGTGAGTACTCCAAGCTATATTTTAGTACAACTCTTGGGAGTACTCATTACATATAAAAAAAGACAACTCGAGAACCAACACCCTGTTCCTCTCTGAGAGTTAAAGGGTAATTGATTGTCGGCCATTTGAGCTCTCCGGATGCATTTCTAAAATCTTTTGAACATGCTCTCCGAGATGGATTTAAACTTGTCACTTTTTATCTCACAATTTGCACACTGTGTTTACTGGGTTAGTCTTTTGTTAGACAAGTGAGTGGACCCCTTTTTGGGTTGACCCTTTTTTAACATTCCCTGTCTGCGCCTTACCTAAGGCCTCCCTAGCCTATCATAGGATAGAGTTGGCGCATTATAGCCTTACATTTTTTGACCCCGCCCATATACCCACTAAACTGAAAAATACTATTATTTTAACCAATATTACTACTACAATGAAGTTGAAGAAATAGAAGAAGTATGGAAAAATTTTTTAGGCTTTGTGTCAAGTGTGTGGAAGAGCCCAGTTAAAGGAGAAAAGAGAAAGAAACGCGATTGGTGGAACGAGAGGGTAAGAGATTCAGTTCGGGGGGAAGAAACTAGCTTGGAAAAAGAATGAAAATTGCAAGTCTGCAGAAAATGAGTACGAGTACCGTAGGCGAAAAACCGAAGTGAAACTAATTGTAAGGGTGGAGAAAGACAAAGCAATGGAAGAAATTGATGGTAAATTAGAAGATGACTGCCAGGGAAATAAGAAAAATTATAATATGGATTTGTAAAGACAAAAAGACAAGAAAGGGAGGGGAAAAAAAGTTCATGGTACGTCAGAATGGACAAGTTACAAACAACCCAAAGGAAATACAAGTTATGTGGAGGAAATATTTCAAAGATCTGCTAAATGTACAAGTTAGTGGAAATTTTAACGCAGAGAAAGAGGAAGAGGCAAGTGGAGAAGATTAAGAAGACGAGGTAAAGGAACAAAAGGTGGCACGGGCGTTAGGAGCCTGAAGAATGGTAGAGCTCCGGGAGTGAATGACATTTCTGTGGGAAATGACAAAGCATCAGTCCGGAAGGAAAAAGATGGTTTTCCGAGTAATAAGTGCTGCGTGGAAACAAAAGAAGGTACCGGAAGATAGGAAAAGAGGTATATTGTACCGTTGTTTTTAAAAAAGGTGACCGGAAGAAATGTGAAAATTACAGAGGGGTGATTAATGTGTCAGTGTGTAAAAGTTATGAGAAAGTTATAGAACTAAGACCGAAGGAGGTAAATGACACAGATCTAAGAGAAACCAATGTGGGTTCAGAAGTGGACGTTCTACATGGTTTCTAAATATTGATCCATATTTTTTTATACGACAGACAATGGAGGGTAGATGGCAAAATGGGAAAGAAATGCACATTGTGTTTTTTGGATCTGGAGAAGGCATACGATCGCCTGCCTAGAGAGAAAGTATGGGAGTGTCTAGAGATAAAAAAGTTGGGAAGAGGTTTAATAGCCCGGATAAAAGTTACGTATCAAAAAAGTGAAAGTTGCGTACAGACAGTATGGGTAGGTCAGAATGGTTCCAAGTAAATGAGGGTTTTGCGACAAGGCAGTGTGTTATCTCCAACACTTTTACTGTTGTAATGGACGAAATTGATAGTGATGATAGATGATGATGGATAGATTTGGAACCAAATACAGATGGAAGGACACAAGAACATTTTGTGTTTGGCGGACGATGTGTTTTATTTGGGGTGAGAGTGCCAGAGAAGTGCATGAGAAGGTGGACAGATAGAATGAATTTACTACAGAGTTTTGGTCTGAAAATCAATCAGAAAGAGAGTGAATGTTTGCGTATGCAAAAAAAGACAAAGGGCAGGCCTAGAGATCGGGGAAAAAATTGTACTCCGTGGAGAAGTCTTAGAGAAAAAGAAGAATTTAAAAATTGGGAAGTATATTGACAAACGATGCAAAAGGTGGGGGGAAGTGTCGTCCCAGAGTGCAAAAAGCAGAAGAGTTTTTCCAATTGGTGAGAAAGCTACTCTGGAATGAGTTGTTTTTCCCAAACAAAAATGAAAATTTTTGTTGTACAAATTGTATAATTATTGTACAATTGTACAAAAAAAATAAAACCTATATTTTTCATATTATGGGGCAGTAACATGGGCAGTGGGACAAAGGAAGAGAGTCAGCTGGAAGTAGCAAAAATGAAGTTTTTAAGAAGTGTCAAGGGAGTTAATAATTGAACACAAAAATGAAGATTTTTTGTTCGGTGGTTTCTTCCGCGGAAAATTTTTATTACTCCCTGATTTGCTGTTCCTGATTTTTGGCAAATCTCATATTCGTATGAGTGGGATCGTCTAATAAATCAGTTTTTTCTTTTCGTTTTTTCTTATTTTAACGATTTTTTTTTTTTTTTTTTTTCTTTTTTTTCTTTCTTTTTTTTCTTTTTCTTTTTTTCTTTTCTTTTCCTTTCCTTTTCTTTTTTCTTTTCTTTTCATTCCCCACCCTTTTTTATATTTGATTCATTTATTAGTTGCATTTAATATCCTTTTTATTTGTTTCCAAATTTGTTGAGTTTCAATGCATTGTTGTAATATTACTATTTCAAATATTTACTTAAATGTGGTTCGTTGTTGTGTCTGCATCTATGTTATTAAATTTATTTAGTTGTCCTTCTCTGTGAATCAGTTTTTATAACTGAATAGGATAGACGTTAAATAAATAAATTAAATAAAATAAAAGTTACAAAGATGGGCAAGATAAGAAGTAATGTAATCAGAAAAGAACTGGGACTGGAGAGATTGAGGTTTAAGCTAGGAAGAGAACGTCAAAATGGTTTGGACATATGAAAAGGATGGGCAGAGATAGGATTCGAAGACGAGAATTTGAAGCGGCAGAGGAGGGGAAAAGAAGAGTAGGAAGGCCAAAAGAGAAATGGGAAAGATTAATTCAAGAAGACGTTGGAAAACGGGATGAAGTGTGGGAGCATGTGATAAGAGTCACGCTGTGGGAGGACAGAAGAGAGTGGAGTAAATTGGTGGAGAGGAAGAGTTAGATGATGAGGAAGAAACACTTAGAGTCTGGCAAGCTTAGTGTCTACAGTGTCCCTGCCCTAGATAATGGTGGAAAACCACCACTCAACCCGACATAGTTGTAACTGAGATTAGGATTATTATTATTATTGTTATTATTATTATTATTATTATTATTATTATTATTATTATTATTATATTATTATTATTATTATTATTATTATTATTATTATTATTATTATTATTATTATTATTATTATTATTATTATTATTATTATTATTATCATTATTATTATTATCAAACTTAATTAATGCAAATGCTCCCGCGACACATCACTCGCTGACTCGTCTCACAACGACTTTGTCGTTTTTATAGTGTTGGTTGGCTAAGGCGCCCTTATACCCGAAATGTGGGAGACCTGGGTTCAATCTCTTGGTCGGGAAAGATTTTGTAATATCTTGATTGTATTTTTAAAATTATTAAACATGTTTTCAAATGCATATAACGCAGTGTAGTCTATCATCTGTGACAATACTATGGAAAACATAGCCAGTACGAAATACGTGTAAAGATTGCAAAGTTTACACAATCTCCGAGATGAATTTGGGGGTACTTTGAGCGTGCCAGATTCGATACGCCTTGGTCACTGCTTGTAATTTTCACAGCCAGACAAATAAGAAACAAAACATTTTTTTTTCAAAAACAAAACCATTGTCGTTAAAATAATTCCTACACATTGGCAGCATATTTTTCAATTTATTATTTCTTGTAGGTTAAAATCTCAATCGATCTACCTGATTTTTGTTAGCAGATTCAGAAAACTCTTAGGGAGTTTTTTAAAAATTTAGCGAATCTATTCAGGTTCAGCTATTTTCGATGTGACACACCCCCACCCAAAATCAAGAAATAAGAGCCGTTTGAGTTGTTTGGAGATCCTCATCGCCCCGCTCCCTGTCTAATTATAGTATATTAAATTTAAGCAATGTGTAGTCTTTTGGTCTAAATTAATACCCCAAATTCCAAGAACCAAAATACAAAAAAATTTTAATTTTAAGTGTACAGAATACAAAGAATTTTATTTCCCCCCTTTTAGGGGATACCTATTTTAAAAAGTTCAATGTAGCTAAAAGTCGTTCCGGCAAGGTGAAATTTCGTCATACGCCCTTGTTTGAGACAAAAAGGGACCAATAAATGTTTATAAAATGGAAGTGTCCATCTCCCCAAATTTTATTTTGAAAGAGTAATGTTTTCAATATTTAAAAAAATTATATATCTTTAAAAATTTTTATTCTTTTTAATCCTAGTTGCTGTATGGGCTCTATACCAACTGAACAAAAATCGCAACTGAAACCAAGGGTAAAACTGCACACAGTCGCGATGAACACACCAAAAATCTGTTTTCAGTTGCGACTGGGGGCATTGCGACTGGGCAGTTGCGCGTGTTAGTCGCGACTGTTTCATTTTGCGACTGTTTTTCATTTGGTCTGTTTTCAGTTGCGTTTTGTTTCAGTTCCTTGTGCATTTGCTTTTGGTTCAGTTGCGACTGTGGCAGTTGCTTCTGTGTCAGTTGCGTCTGTGTTCAGTCGACGTTTTTCAGTTGTGATTGTTCGTTGCGACTGTGTTCATTTGCGTCTTTTTTTCATTTTTCGTCGTGTTCAGTTGCGTCTGTGTTCTTGCATCGTTTTCAGTCGCGCAGTCTTTTTACCTTTTTGGCTCCTGTTTTTAGTTCAGACTTGGAAAGGGGAACACAACTAAACTGCTTACTGCGATGTGTATACCACGCAAGCTCCGACCCCTCTAAGGGAAGGAAACTTTTGACCCCGAAAAATTGAAATTTTTGTTCCCTAAAACTTTTCTTATACAGAATTTTGTCGCTGAATAGCCTATATAAAGTCTACCCCAAAAATTCGACGGGAAATTTGCCTACAATTAGGGTTAAATTGAAAAAAATTTTAAAAATTTTTGATTATTTTTTCAAAGTTTGGGGCCCCTACGTGGATAAAAAAAAAATTTTAAAGGGGTACAACAGGGCCCACATGGTGGAAGATTTAAAAAACAGTAAAAACCATTGGTGAAAATTTCACTACAATGGTATTTAATCGATTTTTTGATCGATTTTCTAATGTTTTCATGAAAATGGGCAAAAGAATCAAAACAAGTAAAAAAAATGGAAAAAAAAATTAGGTTAAATAGTTTAGGTAAATTTGAGTTTTGGGGTGGGGGTTTATATTAAAACAATTAATTAATAGAATAGCAATAAAAAAAATAATACACTCAACAGACTTTTTTAACCCAAATTTTTGATCGATTTATCGCTTTAGGAAGTTTAAATGAAATGTTAATAAAAGGAAATCACATTAAAGTGATTTTTTTAATTATGTTTATTCAATAAGTAACATTTTCAGTATCTTCATTTTTGTATTCAAGCAATTGTTTTTTGTAAAATATTATCTAATACGTTGTTTTGGGTTTTTTATGAAACAAAATAAAAATTAGAAATGATGCAGTTGAATAAAAGTATGCCCCGACTGGGGTCGAACCCAAAACCCTCTGGCTTAACGCCCCATAGCTTCCCAATTGAGCTACCGGACATAAGACCCCCCCTTTTTTAAACTGTTATTAAAAAATATATATTTATTGTTTTATCAATTGTCGAAAAAGTAAAGGGGGGTTTTCAAAAAAACCCTTATAATATTATATATACTTGGGAAACGTAAAAAAACATATCAAAACAGTTTATTGGAACTTTAGTGGGGAAAATAGAAAAATTAAAACAAGTCATTAAAAATAAAAAGTTTCCCGAGAATTTGTACTGGTTGTCGCATTGCAACACACACCATTACCAATGCAAAATTCATCGATAAGTTTTTAAATTTTTGAATGGCTATAGTTTAGCTTTTCCCATATGTAAATTTTTTAAATGATTTTTTTCAATACTTATTAATTTTACTTTTGTTAATCTTTTAAAAAAATATGTATTTTGATAGATATATTATTTTTTTATGAATAATTAAATTATATGTTTAAAATTTAAAGAAAATAACGGGCTTGGCCCACTTTTAGATATCCCATTTATGCGTTGACCCATTTGTACTTCCCCCTCTTTTTTGGCTGGCCCTTTTTTTTTTGCAAGATTTGCTTTTTTGTGTTTTAAACAATAATTGCTGCTATAGTTTTGTCTAAAAATTGTTTTGTGGCGGGCCAGCGTGGGGTATGAAAAAAGGTAGAAAATGTCCCTGCACTTTTAAATTTTTAAGCCTAATACAAAGGTGTTGTCTGTATAGTACATCACAAAGATCAGTTCCAATAAAAAGCACGTCTGAATCCCATGCTCTGTGCGCCTAAGCTCCGCGACACGTACTACCCGGGTTGCCTATGCGGGGATAAACCTGTCTATGCTTAAAGGACTTTGCTTTAGAGAACTTTTCAAAATTCGCCCGAAAACGACTCTAAACCCTCTCGCGCCTACCGGACAAAGGGCTTATGCGATTTTGATGAAAATTTGAGGGGACTTGCCACTTTTTTGGGTACAATCGATAAAAAATTCTTTTGATTCGATTTTTTGTTTTTTTTTATCTTTAGGGCGAATTTTCGTGATATTTGGACGTTTCTGACCAAAGTGTTGGGCTACAAGTTCTATTTTACATGGACTTAAAGTTAATGGTGATGTATTGCATTTTGAAAAAAAAAAAGTTGAAAAAGTTAGCCAGAACCCAAGAAAAAAAGGTTTTAATATGATTTTTTGAGGGTATAAAAATTAAAAAGGGGAACAATAGAAAATTCAAAAATCAACACCAACAATCACCTAAATGCGTAAAAACGCAAGTCTTCGGGCCCTTTAGTATTTTACTTTTGTTTATTGTTTTTATAGAAATTTTATTCCCAAAGCTGAAACTACTTTATAAAAAATATCCTTTTTTAACAAAAATGATTTGAAATGGAACTGAAAAAAGAAACAAGATCCCACGCATACAAAAAAAAAACCTAAAAAAAATCATCCTAAAAGCGACCAAAAAAAGCATTCGCGAAGTTCCCTATTAAAATTAACATTGATTTTACTAAAAAGCATACCCTTAAATTCAGAGAGTTCGCTTCCCCCGGCGGATGTGACTAGTTCTGTCCAGTTCGGTTTTACTACTACCTTAGAGGTGTGTGCCCTTAAACCCCGAATAACCAATTCAAAGGTTTTTACATGACCAAAAGCAAACTCATTTTAAAGACAATTTACATCCCAATGCAAAAATTAGTTTTGGAAACCCGATTTAAAAAACAATGTTAATAAAAACAGGAACTTCGAAAAAGCTTTTTTCAGTGCTTTGGGATAGCTTTTTTGTAATTTTTTAGTTTGCGTGGGACCCCTCTTTACTGAACGCTTGTAGGTCATTGTTGCTAGTTTCTTTGTTATTTTGTTAGTTGCTATTTGTACATAAAAAAAATTTATTTAAAACCTTTTATTTCTATGGATTCTGACTAACTTTTTAACTTTTTCTTTCCCAAAGGACTACAAAACCCAAAAACCTTAATGCCTGAAAAAAAATTTTGAAAGTTGTAGCCCCACGTTTTGGGAGAAACGGCCCCCAAAAGTCACGAAAAAATCGCTTAAAAATCGGGAAAAACGTAAAAGTACATATTCATGAGAAAATTTCTTCGATTTTACCCAAAAAAAATGGCAGGTCTAAGTTCAGAGTTTCGAAGGAGCCCTCCAATTTTTATCGAGATCCATATGCCGTTTGCCCGGTAAGAGCGAACAAACAGACAAAAATCAAAAAAACAACAAAAAACAAAATAACAAACAAAAAAAAAATTTGGGGCTATTTTTTTAGGGGCAATGAAAATGAAAATTTCGTTTGCTCTCTAATCAGAAAAAGAGCTTTATTTTCTCAATTTTTTTTTTTTGGGTTTTTCTTTAAATAAGAATGACCCTTTTTTGTAAATTTGTGAGTGTAGCGAGCGAAGCGAAAAATTCCATTTTTTCTACACTGGAGAAAAAATTCCGGAATGGGTTTTTTTTCTTTTTTTTTTTTTTTATTTTTTTGTTTTTTTAACACATTCCACCCAACGATCTAAATTTTGATTTAAATTTTTGGAGGCCTTTTAAATCTTGAAATTAGAACTGCCCTTTTTGAACGCAATCGACAAATTATTCTCAAAAAATCGCAATTTTCGATTTTTTTTTCGATTTTTCAATTTTCCGGCTTATACCCCCTCATGCTTTATCCCGATTGTTTGATTTTTTTTTTCAGAACCTTAATTTTTTTGAAAAAATATTTTTGGGAAATTTTGGGATAAACGAATAACTATTTTTTATGAAAAACACAATTTTTACGCTTTTTCCCTTTTAAAAAATTTTCGCTCATCCAACAACGCGCCGGAAAAAGTTTGCGAAGCTTCCCAGTGTTAGGAAAGTTAAAAAAGAACCAAATAATAATTTCACCTTTGGCGGGGAGGAACATTGTTTTACTCCTTTGCCCTCACTTGGACAAAAACGCGGTCATGTCATTTCTTCCATCATCTCCATGAGCTTTTCGAAGTCAAGCATTTTTTTTTCACAAAACAGTAATGTGGATACTGATTTTTTTTTATCATTATTTCCTTTAAAAAATGTATCGCAGCGAGGATGCTTGGGTATTTCTTTCATGTGTTGGTTATAGTCACGCCAAGATATTGAGTCTGGTATACTTTTTTAAATTTTTTGCAGTCACATGCAACTGTAGTGGGGCAGGTATTTGTATGGTTTGGAGTAGTAGCGATTAGGTTGGTCTGTTTCTGTAGGAGAGAATGCAATGTAAAATTTTTTTCTCCCTTAAGAGTAAATATTTGTATATATATTTGATTGTTTTTAAGTTTGTATATTGTATATGTAAGTAATTTGTATAAGCCCTAACTTTAATTGATCAATAGTGGTCGTGTGGGGTTTTTAATACAACAATTCTCTTTCCAATAAATGACAAAACGTCATATTGGAAAAAAAAACAAGCTTTTTTTGTTATGGTGATTTGAAATCGTTACAGTTTTTTAATACTGATTTGATATTCCCTTTAAAAAAGGGAGGGTGGAGAGGCAGCTGATACAGACACATGGTAGAGTGCGAAGAAATGTTTTAAAATTGGGGTCATCACTATGCCCCCCCATTTTCGAGATGGGGTCAATCACCCGAAAAAGCTGAGAGCGGGCTCAAAAAATTTGTAAATTTCCCCCCGATAACAGCAAAGGCAACCCGGGGAAACTAAATTGGTACTTTTAGCTTTTAGAGTAACAAAAAATACCCAAGAAAGGCAACTGTAAAATAGCATTTTAAATTTTTTAGTAGGGGAGAAAAGGCAAACTTAGAACGTGATCTCACTAAATTTGATATGCTAAAACCGAAATTCCATGTGCACAGACGTCCAATAGCTTCTTTAAATCCCCCCTTCCCCCCCCCCCCCCCAAAACATTCCAGTTTAACATTGCTTAATTTGTTCGTACTTAAGACGTGATCCTCCAACTTCAGTGTGCATTCCAAAAATTCATCACCCAGAGGACCGAGGCTCTATCCCTCCCCCAACCCCCTTTCCCAAAATAAAATTCCAAAATTTTTAAATTTTCCATGAAATGTTTTTTTTAAGTTAAACGTAATCTTTTAACTTGGGTGTGTGCTAAAGCCCAAAAAACCAAAAAACAACGGTTTTTTTTTTTTAGAAGTCCGAAGGTTTTTTCCCTCTTACCATTACCACCACCAAAACCACCACCACCACCACCCTTTTTCCCAAAATTTACGTAAACATACAAAACTTACAATTCTGACTTTAAACTTCTTGTTGGGACTCATCAGAAAGCGACTTTCTAACTAATCAAAAATAAAAAAATTTAAAATACATTTTAACTTTTTAAAACAGGAGCCCCCCAAAAAAGTAACTAAAAAAAAAAATTTTGATTTTTTATGCAGAATATTTAAAAATGGTCATGCTTTTTAGGGGGATTTTTTTGGGACTAGAGCATTCTATGTTTTTTGACTGGGTTTAAAAATAGATTTTGGGTAAAAATAACAAACCCAAAAAAATTTATATGGATATTTTGATGCTTGAAACTATTCTTGTGATTGGGCTACTGAACATGCCCCAAAAAGTGGTCAGCACATGGAAAACTGTTGTTTTGACGCAGATGTCAGAGTGTTTTTTTTCTTTTCTTGCTACCCTTTCAGAAATGGACAAAATAACATCAAAGAGATACAGAAAAAATCGGAAACATTGTATAAGGCAATGTAGTTTTAAAGGCGTGACTAAAAATACCACATGAGATTGAACTCTGCGGTTTTTTAAAAGCCCATCCTGAACCTTCATGCTTTTATAAAATGCGACACTGATCAGCCGTGGTGGGGAAAAGGAGAAAGAAAGAAAGAATCCTATCATAATCTTGATAAGGCATAAGAAAATCAGTAACTTTGAAACACGTGACAGAAACTTTGTGCAACGTGCTAGAAGAATTTATCTTCGAAAAATGAACGAAATTGTTATTGAACATTGAGGTTGCACATTGACAGGTAAAACTACAAAGCGGAATCTGGCGAAGATATCTTTGTCCCAATCCAGATTCCAGACAACCCATACTTTCTTAGATTCGATTGTGGCTGGGGCTGGTGCCTGGAAGATGGATTGATTGTTATCCGATGGCTTGCCACAAAGACATTCCTTGAGAAATTGTTGGAATATTATTGATATCGTGCAAATACAATGTTCTACAACTAGGAAAACGCTAAAGTCCCGTCGCGTTGTTGGATGAGCGTAATTGGTGAATTGAGCTGCCATGTGTTTTGCGGATTTTCTGTTTTTCTGTGAAAAAATCAGAACTTTGTTGAATTTTTTTTTAAATTTAGTCAAATTAAATAAAAAATTAACTTTTTTTTAATTAATCGTAATTTAAAAAAAGGAAAAATCGTAATATTGAAATTTTCATATGAAATAATTATCGATTACGCATAAATTTTACACGAATATATTAATTCTTAAAATTAAGGTTCTGTGAAAAAATCATTACAATCGGATAAAGCATGTAGGTGTTATAAGTCGAAGAAATTTTTTAAAAATCGAAAAAAATCGTAAAATTGCGATTTTCATGAGAAATGATTTTTCGATTGCGCTCAAAAACGTGGCAGTTCTTAGTTCAGAGATTTCGAAGGCCTCCATAAAATTTCATCGCAATCGGAGTATCGGTTTAGCCGGAATCGTGTTAACAGACAGACAAAAATACAGAAAGAAAAAAAAAAAAAAAAACATTCCGGATTTTTTTCTCCAGTGTAGTGAAATGGAATCTTCGCTTCGCTCGCTACGCTCGCTACGCTCATCCAATAAATGCTAGTGCAAAACACTGAAGCTTCGCTGTACCGACTTGTGTTTTTTGTTTTCTTGTGAAGCTTTGTAAAGAAGTTGAAGAAGAACCACAGCGAATAATGATGCCAATGATTATGACACCGACTTCTGACGTATATTAGACTTCTAATAATATCTCATACTGCTAAAGTTTTAGTAACTGATAGTATAAGAATATATGTTACTATATTCTAGTGCGGCTTAGTCCATTGCAAATGGCTGCTGAAGCGTAGTTTCATGTGATGGGTTTATCACGTTTCTTATCAGTCTTGTATATTTACAACATATATTATGTACATAATATACATTTACAATATACATACACATACACACACTACACATACATAACATGTACATATTATGAAGCGCAAGTTAACGTGTATGTGTGTGGTTGTACTATTTAGCTATTGTGTACATTCTTGGTATTGACTAGAATAAAATTCGGTCAACTTGTTTAAATTAATTTTATATTGTTGGCCAGCTGCTACGTTTATTAAGTAGGAAACACCCTCAGTTCACTTACCTTATACCAACACATTTGATGTGATCAAGTAATATTATAATTGCCGGCCTCCAAATGTTTATGAGTATATAGGCAATAGGCCGTTTTATATCGATTTCCTAAAGCAATTTGAATTGCTATTGAAGCATGGAATTTATTTTTATTTACTACAATTTAGAAATTATAAAAGTCCGCCCCGACCGGGACTCGAACCCGGGTCTCCCGCATTCCAGACGAGCGTCTTAACCACTCTAGACCATCGGGACGGGTACATTTAATCTCTGAATTGTAGTTGCATTATATATCTGAATGGATGGAACAGTACTGCAACGAATATCTGTTGCCTTCAAACTGACCATCAAACATTATTTATAATAAAAAAGGTGTGAAACGGGTCATTTCGTCACGTCGCGTGTTTACACTTACTAGTGTGTGAGTTCGACGTTTCTGAACCACTGTGGGTTCCATCTTTAGGACGACTGTCATTACCTTTACACAGGTATGAGCGAGGGTTTATTTCTCGATTTGGTTGGTCGGGAAACACTCCCGTAAGTGTAATTATTTTTATTTACTAGGAAAACGCTTAAGTCCCGCCGCGTTGTTGGATGAGCGTAATTGGTGCATTGAGTAGCCAAGTGTTATGCGGATTTTCTGTTGTTCTGTGAAAAAAATCATTACTAAGTTGAAGATTTTTTTTAAATTCGTTTAAATTAAATTAAAAATAAATTTTAATTTTTAATTTTTTTAATTAATCGTAATTTAAAAAAAGAAAAAAATCGTAAAATATCGATTTTCATAAGAAATATTTATTCAATTGTACTCAAATTTCACACAAATATATTAATTCATAAAATTAAGGTTCTGTGAAAAAATCATTACAATCGGATAAAGCATGTTGGTGTTATAAGTCAAAGAATTGATTTAAAAAAGAAAAAACCCGTAAAATTTCGATTTTCATGAGAAATAATTTTTTGATTGCGCTTAAATTTCACACGAATACCAAAATTCATAAAATTAAGGTTCTGTGAAAAAATCATTAAAATCGGATAAAGCATGTAGGTGTTATAAGTCGATGAAATTTAAAAAAAATCGAAAAAAATCGTAAAATTGCGATTTTCATGAGAAATAATTTTTCGATTGCGCTCAAAAACGTGGCAGTTCTAAGTTCAGAGATTTCGAAGGCCTCCATAAAATTTCATCGCAATCGGAGTATCGGTTTAGCCGGAATCGTGTGGACAAACAGACAAAAATACAAAAAAAAACATTCCGGAATTTTTTCTCCAGTGTAGTAGAATGGAATCTTCGCTTCGCTCGCTTCGCTCGCTACGCTCATCCAATCAAGACAAGAGCAAGAGTGAACCATGTTTTGAACGACAGCGACTACGATTCTGAAAGAGACCGAGAACCGACATGAGCCTCGTTGTGTCAGCCGCGAAAATGTGCGGGGCGGCGAGGTCATATTGACCAATCAATGCCCTAAAAGAATGGGAAATATTTATTCGATTGTCCCCAAAATCATAACATATCCAAGTTCAGTGATTTAGAACATTTATATAAAGTTTCATCAAGATCGGAGTAGCCGTTCGCCAAATATCACAAAATCGCATTTAAAATCGAAAAAATCGTAGAAGTACGATAATTATGAGAAATACTTCTTCGATTGAACCCAAAACCGTGACAGTTCTAAGTTCAGAGATTTCGAAAGTCTCCTCCATATTTTTCATCAAGATCGGAGCAGCCGTTTTCACGGGGAAAAAACATCCGAGCTATTTTTCTCAGGGTAAGTGAAATTAAAGTCTTCGCTATGCTCATCCAATAATCTCCCATATGGCAGCACGGCAAAGTATGTTACCGGGCCGTGCCGAGTCGCCAGCAGAGCTGAGCGCGCAGAGCGAATGTAATTGTTCAAAATTGACAAATCTTCCTAAACCCAATACAAAATAAACAAATAAATAGTTTTAAATTTGCTGCACGATTATTTTCATGACGTTTACATTCTTGTGCCATGGATATTGCAACTTGAAAAAACTCTGTTTTCTAGGCTTACATCTGCTCCTTGATAATATGTGTACTGTGGTGGGTAGGCAATATCATTGTTGTTTATACCGCGCTTCCATTAGAGCCACCAGGTAACGGATCGCAACCATCATTATAGAATGTAATCGTTCAATTAGTTCAACAATGAAACGATGATGAACGCAATAACATGCAAGGGTGTTAAACTGTTACTTAGTAGTCGAGAAATATCTGTTTCGTCGCAATAATGTTCAATTGGATCGCCCAATTGTTGGCTAGAAATGACAAAATGTATCAACAATATTAAAAATATGAATGAATGTGATTGTTTCGGGTCAACAATATAAATGCATTTATGAATGTGATTGGCAGTCGTAATCCTGTCGGGCAGCCAACCCAAAAACCTAAAGTCCCTAGGTCTGCAAATGACACACGTGACGATCGGAACAACAATATTTTAACATAGTCAATTAATTATGGGATGATTAAAACCTAATTTTGACCAACCTACCCCTTGCGGATTTTAGATAAGCTAAAGACGACTTTTTTCTTAAAAGAATTGTACCATAAAACCTACTGTTGCAATTTATTTGCATTCAGTCAAAATTTGGCAAGTTTTGACTATATCACTCAAGGGAGTGTGTGGGGGGGGGGGGTTCAATAATGGCGGGTTTCAGACTAAATGCATATGTGCATTTCAGTCTGTGTTCAGTCGCGCTTGTGTTCACTTGAATATGTGTTCAGCTGCGACTGTGTTCAGTTGCACTGTGTTCAGTTGCGCTGTGTTCAGTCGCCTCTGTGTTCAGTTGCGATGTGTTCAGTCGCGATTGTGTTCAGTTGACTGCGTTCACTTGGGCTGTGAGCAGATGGGATTGTGTTCAGTTGCGATTGTGTTCAGTTGAATTGCTCCCGCTGTATGTTTGCACGTTGAATTAGGTTCATAAATTATTGATCTGAGCATCACAAAACTGATTAAAATGTGTGCTTATTTTTTTAAAAAAATTTGCTGTACATTTCAGGTGACACGGTACCATGCGAAAAAGACACCAACTCGACTTGGGTTTCTTTATTACTAGAAAAAACGCTTAAGTCCCGCCGCGTTGTTGGATGAGCGTAATTGGTGCTTGAGTGTTTTAAAGTGTTAGGGCGGATTTTCTGTTGTACTGTGAAAAAATCATTACTTAGTCGAGATTTTTTTTAAAATTAAATTTTAAAATTTAAAATATAAAATAAACTTTAATTTTTAATTTTTTTAATTAATCGTAATTTAAAAAAATAAAAAATCGTAAATTTTCGATTTTCATAAGAAATAATTATTTTTCGATTGCGCTCAGATTCCACACGAATATATAAATTCATAATTTTAAGGTTCTGTGAAAAAATCATTACGATCGGATAAAGCATGTAGGTGCTATAACCAAAGAAATTTAAAAAATCGAAAAAAGTCGAAAAAATTGCGATTATTTAAAGAAATTTATCTTTCGAAAACGCTCAAATTCACACGAATATAACAATTCATAAAATTAAGGTTGTGTGAAAAAAATATTAAAATCGGACAAAGCATGTAGGTGTTATAAATCGAAGAATTTTGTTAAAAATAAAAAAAATCGTTAAATTGCGATTTTCATGAGAAATAATTTTCCGATTGCGCTCAAAAACGTGGCAGTTCTAAGTTCAGAGATTTTGAAGGCCTTCATAAAATTTCATCGCAATCGGAGTATTGGTTTAGCGGGAATCGTGCGGACAAACACAGAACAAATATACAAAAAAAAGAAGAAGAAGAAAAAGAAGAAGAAGAAGAAGAAAAAAGAAAAAGAAGAAGAAGAAAAGAAGAAGAAAAAGAAGAAAGAAAAAAAAACATTCCGGAATTTTTTCTCCAGTGTAGTAGAATGGAATCTTCGCTTCGCTCGCTACGCTCATCCAATTACCATGTTGAAAATAAAGTAAAAATATTTGAACATTTTCGTCCCAAACAGCGCTCGAATTGTCTCCAAAATGGTTTTTAATGTGTTATTTGCATTCAGCGACCTCAATTTATTTGAAAATGACTCCTCATTACTGGATGTTCGTTGAAAAGCGCAAATTCCGTACTTATGGTAGCCATTTTGAAAAATGGCCGCCATATTGAATACTAGGAAAACGCTTAAGTTTCGCCGCGTTGTTGGATGAGCGTAATTGGTGCATTGAGCTGCCATGTGTTATGCGAAATTTCTGTTGTTCTGTGGAAAAATCATTATTAAATTGAAATTTTTTTAAATTAAATAAAATAAAATAAAAAATTAAATTTTATTTTTTTAAATTTTTTTTTTTAATTAATCGTAATTGTTTAAAAAAAAATCGTAAAATTAAAATTTAAATTATAAAAATAATTTCTCTTTTGCGCTCAAATTTAACAATAATATATTAATTCATAAAATTAAGGTTCTGCGAAAAAAATCATTTCAATCGGATAAAGCATGTAGGTGTTATAAGCCCAAAAAATTTTGTTTAAAAAGAAAAAACCCGTAAAATTTCGATTTTTATGATAAATATTTTTTCAATTGCGCTAAATTTCACAAGAATATCTTAATTCATAAATAAAGGTTCTGTGTAAAAATCATTAAAAACTGATAAAAGCATGTGGTGTTATAAGTCGAAGAATTTTTTTAAAATCGAAAAAAAATCGTAAATTGCGATTTTCATGAGAAAATATTTTTCCGATTGTGCTCAAAAAACGTGGCAGTTCTAAGTTCAGAGATTTCGAAGGCCTCCATAAATTTCAACGCAATCGGAGTATCGGTTTTTGCCGGAATCGTGTGGACAATCAGACAAAATACAAAAAGAAAAAAAAAACATTCCGGATCTTTTTCTCCATTGTAGAATGGAATCTTCGCTTCGCTCGCTACGCCCCATCAAACATGGGGTGAATGGATCTATTCCACTAGTTAAATCGTTTTTAATGGTTCATAGAACAACTTTGGCGAAGGATTTGCTCGTATCACGATTTTTCATTGAATTTGGGATCCCTCTGCAATTAGAAGGCGCGTTGACGCATCCCGTAGTAGCCCCCACTCTGTGTCCTTCACAAAATTATACTGCTCGATGTATTTGCACTAGAGGGATGGTTCATACATACTTTTTCAGAAAAACAGACTCTCAACGATTTTTTTAGTAATTTTTGTATCTGGCGCCCAAAGGAAAAAAACTACAGGCTAAAGAAGGGGGAAATGACCAACAACATTAATGATAAAAAAAACTCTCCTTGGTGTCTCTTGTGGACTTTTCTGCCACGGGTGCTGCTACTTAAAACATCCCAATGTAAAAACCTAGAGGGTTTTGTTACCATTCCCGAGCTCCGGCGGTATTTTACCGAAATCAACGGTACCTGTCACCAATCACCATGCAGCGCAAGGACGCTGTCCATCGCCCAACTCTGGCACACATCTGATTTTAAGTTAGGTATAGCTTCGCACCAGGGACTAAAGAACACCCAGAGGAGAGGCTTCGAGCCCCACGACCATTCCCCAAAACAACGGACGAATAGATAATATACGAATAATAGTTTGAAATAGTCATCATAATAGTCATTAGAGGAGATAGATAAAAAAACTTTTTTCCTAAAATTTTGAAGCAGGAACCTTCCTGAACATATCGCACTCTACTTTGACCAATGAAATTTTCTTCATGCAGAGCCAGGGTTTTTGTTTGAAGGGAAAGGGAAAAATTTCTCGTCCGCCATCTTGATGACGTCATTTAGCACTTTCTATATCGATAATTTCGGTAACTCGTCTTTCCTACCATCCTTGACTCATATCAAAGGTTGGTCACCAAGATCTTGTCACTACTTCGCTTATTTGACGTCTTTTTGGCCATTGCGTACTCCCCTAAAATAACAAGTGACAGACAGGCCTGTAAAGCATGCTTGATATATTCAGAGTCGATAAAGAAGTTTCCCCGTTGGGGAGGTCCCCTTACTCCCAAGTCAAAAGGAGTCTAACGTTCTGCGCGCTGAGGGCGGCTCAAATGTGAAACTAATAAAAGCACTGCACGCTAAATACAGTCAGTAGATGATCGATATGCAGTGACAATGCAATTAACAAAACAACAGACGAAACGTCAAACTTTAATTTTATTTCAATCATATTAGCCCAGGGCCCTAGCCCTGAAAAACGATTTACTTTTGATTTATTATTGTACTATAAAGTGTTGCGCAGGCTTCACTGACATTTATGTGCGAAATAAATTGAGATATGTCTTGTTTAAGCGTTACGGACGTAAGTGTAGCCTAGGCCCTAGGCCACAATACAATGTTTTCAGACGTAAGTACGCCCTAGGCACTCAAATCGAAATCTTGAACAATACGTATTGTCGGCCTAGGTCCTAAGCTTAGGTCTATTCCATCAGAAATATCCTCATTAATAAAGAGATTTTGCTTTATGTCAAAACATTCGCCAACATTCGATCGTATTTAATATTTTGACGTTTCACGCCATTCGTCGTCAACGACTGTTAACATACTAGTAGAAAAGTGACGTAGTTTTTTTTAAGTAGTTCCATCAATCGTCACACAGAGTCGCGCGGAACGTTAGATTCCAAACGCCAAAAACAGACTTTTTATTTAACCCAGGGCGGTATAGGGAGTTGGAGGACCTCTCCAACGGGGAAACTTCTATATCGACTCTGATATATTTACCAGAGTCCACGGGGAAACTTCTTTACCGACACTGATATTTACTGAGCCAAGTTCTTTGGATTCAATCCACTGCCAGCGAGAGACTGACCGGCTCAGCCAATGACTGCGGCTACTTCTAGCCAGGGATCTTGTGAAATTTGGGAGAACAACCAATGCATTTGTGATGATATGATAATATTGGCTTAGTTCTCCATATAACAAAGGCCCAGTCCACGGTGGCCCAGTCTCTGTACTAATCATACAATATGGCCGATTATGCAGCAGTGTTTTGTAAAACATTGAACCAAGGTTCTTAAAACACCGTCGTCTTGATGTATGTAAAGGTATTTGTGCCTTTACATACATCCAGATGGCGGTGGGTTAAACCAATGGTTCCTGTGCTTGGTGGAGGTGCCGGGTCATTCAACTCAAGTGTAAAAACGAAGCATATTCAGTCCACACATCAGGCCGTATACTTTATGTAGGTCCTAAGGTCCTTATTCTTACTGCTTGAAAATGTACCGACTCTTGTGCAGGCTTGTATTGTTTGTAGGTATAAAGTTAACTCTGTAAATTTTCAAAAAAAGAATAAGTACTTGTTAACAAATGCAAAATAAAATTGAAGTACAAACGGGCATCCATCAACGAGACTCAAAAACGCGTTTACGAAGTCTTGTAAATAAATCCCATAGAAAACACTTTGCTCTTAGATTTTTGCCTTTTTGCTACCACCGCACGAACAGCTGGTATGATTTTGATGAATTTTTCGGGGACGCAACCTTCGAATTAAATCGCCTTTAACTTAGACCTGCCACGATTTAAGTAAAATATAAAAAGAGCTTATGAAAATGTAAATTGCTGGACTAATACTTATGTTGTAAGGTGAAGGTAACTAAAAGGAACAAGCTAAAATAATGCATTAATTAATTTATCAAATATAGCTATTGTGATCACAATACATATTTTGAATTAGTCGGACCTAAAATTCCCAATAAAATATTGTTGTTCATTAAAGGAACTACTGCATGTCTTTATTGTTAGGTGTATCTGTATGCCTTGGCTGAGTGAGGTCGGTGAAATAGATCTATGAGTAACTTTGGCCATGACATATAACTTAACCGCCGAACCGGTACAAATACAATAGGTTATATTATTATGATTTCCTAAGGACACCGATGAAAGAGTGTTCTGTCTAACAATTCTGTACTGTTCCGGTCAAGCCGGTACGTCTGGCTTTAAAACTGTTAGGATTCTCCTTTCAAAATTACGTTACTCGACTTTCACAACGGTAAAACAAAACTGAAGTAAATCGTAAAAAATATTGCTCAATAGACAAAGACTATTCCAACAACTCTACTGTAAATATCGTTCGTTATGCCCCGTTAAAGTTAAAATTGGTCCTGCTGCTCTAGGTCCGGTCCTGGCGATGGGGAATGTTCAATTTCTCATAATTATTCATGTTTCATACTTGATACATTTCGTTCAACATTCTGTGTGTTGAACCACTAACTTACAGCGTGAGCCTGAGTGCGTCGTTGACGTGCGTTGACACAAGAGGCGTCAGATCAAACACTCCACTGATGAGGAGAAGACTCTTGATGAGTTTCCGTTCCGTGTCCTTGAGGTTAGTCAACCAATCAGAGTTCATTAGGGCCATGACAAGATGGCCGCCGCAAGAGTGACCGGAGAAGGAGATCGACCTGAAAAAATATGGCAACATGGTATCCAAACGTAGTCTAACAATAAAATACACTAGGAAAACTCTTAAGTCCCGTCACGTTGATGGATGAGCTTTTTTCAAGTTTTTAGTGTGCGTGTGATCTCTGTACTTCTTCAAGTTCTATTGCAAAATCATTTTTGTTAAATTGGAATAATTGTTATAAAGTAGTACTAATTGCTATGGTAATTAGAATGTCAAATATCTGTAGGCCCGAAGATTGCTTATGAACGCATTGTAGGTGATTGTTGTCAAGTTTCTATAGTTACTTGTTAATTATTGTTATACACTTCAAAAAACTCATATTAAAACCTTTATTTCTATGGATTCTGGATAACTTTTTCAACTTTTTCTTTCAAAAGGTACTACAGCACCATAACCTTAATGTCCATGTAAAATATGAACGTTGTAGCCCCACCCGTTTGGTCAGAATCGGCCCAAAATGTCACGAAAATATCGCACTAAAAATCGAAAAAGATCGTAAAAGTGCGATATTCATAAGAAATATTTCTTCGATAGTACCTCAAACAGACAGAAAACAAACAAAAAACAAAAAAAAAACACCCGAGCTAATTTTTTGGGGTCAGTGAAATTGAAGTCTTCGCTTCACTCGCTTCGCTCGCTACGCTCATCCAATTATCGCAGTGCTCATTAAGTTTATAAAAAATGAGTTTTTTTTTATGATTAAAGGCGCATCAACGGTTAGGTCATAATGCGCCACTCTAGCCTAGGGAATGTGGAGAGAGAAATCCCAAGCTGGTCAGAACCAGCCACGGGTAGGGGTAGATGAAAGGGGTGGTTTTACACGTCGTTGTCGTCATCGTCTTTGTCATAGTTCGTATTACGTGATGGTCGTCGTCGTCGTCGTCGGGGAGGTCGCCAAGGAGAGGGGAAAGGTCTCCGACGACGACCACCAGACCTCGTCGCCTGTTTCGGAGAGTAATATACTCCCCTATGTTTGCGAGATGGGCTTTGTCTCTTTAGTCTTTCCTCACCATTTACGATGAGCAGAGCCATGCCCAATTTCTCTGGCTCGGGTATGGAATTTAGAAGAGAGTCCCATTAACTGTACTGTTTTTAACTGTCAGTCAATCGTCTAGTTTTGTTATTTTTACATTAAACAGATAATTGCGCTGTATTAATGAATCCTTATACACGTTTACTGTCAGTCAATCGTTCAGTTTTGACGCTGAAAGCTATGTCCTTTGTGATGGCTGCTGACATGCGCACATAGTGGTCAAGCACATGTGGAAGCTGTTGTTGTTGAACGCCGGGGGGGAGATGTCAGAGATGTTTGTTTTCTGTATTCTTGCTACCCTTGCATGAAATTCGATATGCAAAGTATACATGCGAATGAGAATACAGAATAAATACGGAATCCATTGTATAGTCACTGTAGTTTCACGCATAGACTCAAACTACCACATGAGATTTGAACTCTGCGGTTTTTTAAAAGCGCATCTGAACCTTCATGCTTTTATAAAAATGCGACAACTGATCAGCCGTTGTGGGAATGTAGAAAGAAAGACAGAATCCTATCATAATCTTGATAAGGCATTAAGAAAATCAGAACTTTGAAACAGCGGTGACAGAAACTTTGTGCAACGGGCTAGAAGAATTATCTTCGAAAAATGAACCGAAATTGTTATTGAAACTTGAGGTTGCCACATTGACAGGTAAAACTACAAGCGAATCAGCAAGATATCTTTGTCCCTATCCATTCCAGACAACCCATACTTTTTCTTAATCGATTGTGGCTGGGGCTGGTGCCTGGATATGATTGATGTTATCCTATGGCTTGCCACAAAGACATTCCTTGAGAAATTGTTGGAATATTAGTGATATCGTTGCAAATACAATGTTCTACAATAAATGCTAGTGCAAAACACGTGAGCTTCGCTGTACCGACTTGTGTTTTTTGTGTTCTTGTGAAGCTTTGTAAAGAAGTTGAAGAAGAACCACAGCGAATAATGATGCCAATGATTATGACACCGACTTCTGACGTATATTAGACTTCTAATTAAGCGAGCGAAGCGAGCGTTTCCATTTGACTCTGCCGGAAAAATTAGTCACTGGTTTTGTTTTTTTTTTTGTTTGTTTGTTTGTTTGTTTGTTTGTTTGTTTGTTTGTTTGTTTGTTTTTTTTGTATGTCTCGCGATAACGTCGAACGGAGGCTCGGATCGAGTTGAAATTTTCAACCATCCGCAGCTTTGTTCTCGATTTGAATGGCATTGTTTTTGTGGCAAATCGTTCATAAAGTTAAAAAGTTACATTACAGTTATCGAAAGTTGTTTTTTCAAACTTCACGGCGACAAAATCTGAGAATGGCCAATCATTTAGAATGTCCCGTCCGGTCACGAATATGCTAATTTTATTTTGATCCGATAGTAGTGTAGATGGAAATTACATCATAACAAAGTACCGGTTTACCATGACAACGAAAGTCGTTGGCATTTTTTTGGCTCATGATAGCGTCGAACGGAAGGCTCGGATCGTGTAGTTGAATTTTGACCATCCGCAAGCTTTGTTCTCGATTGAATGCATTAGTTTTTGTGGCAAAATCGTTCAAAAAAGGGTTAAAAAAGTTACATTAAAGTTAATCGAAAGTTTTTTTTTCAAACTCACGGCGACAAAATCTGAGATTAGCTCCAAATCATTTAGAATGTCCGTCCGGTCAACGAATATGTTAAATGTTATTTTGATCCGATAGTAGTGTAGGATGGAAATTACATAGAACAAAAGTAAACGTGGCCATGGCACGAAAAGACGCGGCGAAGTTTCTAATGCACTGCCACCTAGAAGTATATCCAAAATACCTTTTCGATGAATCAGTCTATTATTTGTCAACAAAGAGTTTAAATAGTTTCCCAAGGAGTCAAGGTCCTCTGATGGCGGTGATTTTAAGTAAAGATTTAAACACGGGTTACCCAAATACTTGGCAATAATACATAGTACTGGAACGCGTAACGTCGTAAATTTTTAAATTTAAAAAAATGTGCAAATGTGGTCTACTATAGCACGTGCTCGCTTTTCACGCCGTCCAACTGGCGTTTCTAGTAATATCTCTACTGCTCAAGTTTTTAGTAAACTGATAGTATAAGAATAATGTTACTATATTCTAGTGCGGCTTAGTCCTTGCAAATGCTGCTGAGCGTATTTTCATGTGATGGGTTTATCACGTTTCTTATCAGTCTTGTATATTTACAACATATATTATGTACTAATATACATTTCCATATACATACACATACACACACTACACATCCTAACATTACATATTATGAAAGCGCAAGTTAACGTGTATGTGTGTGGTTGTACTATTAGCTATTGTGTACATTCTGGTATTGACTAGAATAAAATTCGGTTCAACTTGTTTAAATTAATTTTAGATCTTGTTGGCCAGCTGCTACGTTTATTCACAAGTAGGAAACACCCTCAGTTCAACTTACCTTACACCAACACATTTGATGTGATCAAGTAATTTATAATTGCCGAGCCTCCAAATGTTTATGAGTATCGGCATGGCCCGTTTATATCCGATTTCCTAAAGCATTTGAATTGCTATTGAGCATGGAATTTATTTTTATTTACTAAACTAACAATTTTAGAATTATAAAGTCCGCCCGACCGGGACCGAACCCGGTCTCCCCGCATTTCCAGACGAGGCGGTCTAACCACGGGTCATTAATCTCTGATTGTAGTTGCAGTTATACATCTGAATGGGATTGGAACAGTACTGCAACGAAATCTGTTGCTTCAAACTGACCATCAAACATTATTTAATAAAAAAGGTGTGAAACGGGTCATTTTCGTCACGTCGCGTGTTTTACACTTACTAGTGTGTGAGTTCGACGTTTCTGAAACCCTGTGGGTTCCATCTTTAGGCCGACTGTCTTACCTTTACACAGGTATGAGCGAGGGTTTATTTCTCGATTTGGTTGTCGTGAACACGCCGTAAGTGTAATTATTTTTATTTAACTAGAAAACGCTTTAAGTCCCGCCGCTTTGTTGGCTGAGCGTAATTGGCTGCCTTGAGTAGCCAAGTGTTATGCGGATGTTCTAGTTGTTCTGTGAAAAAATCATTATTTAAGTTGAATATTTTTTTTAAATTCGTTTCAATTAAATTAAAAATAATTTTAATTTTTAATTTAGTTTTTAATTAATCGTAATTTAAAAAAGAAAAAAATCGGGGGAAAAAAAAATCGATTTTTCATAAGAATATTTATTCATTGTAATCAAATTTCACACAAATTATTAATTTCTAAAATTAAGGTCTGTGAAAAAATCATTACAATCGGGATAACGCATGTTTGTGTTAAAGTCAAGAAATTGATTTAAAAAAAAAAAAAACGTAAAATTTCGATTTTCATGAGAAATAATTTTTCGATTGTGCTTAAATTTCACCGAATACCAAATTCAATGAAATTAGGTCTGTGAAAAAATCATAAAATCGCATAAAGCATTAGGTGTTATAAGTCGATGAAATTTAAAAAAAATTCGAAAAAAATCGTAAAATTGCGATCTTCATAGAAATAAATTTCTTCGATTGCGCTCAAACGTGGCAGTTTCTGAAGTTCAGAGATTTTCGAAGGCCCTCATAAAATTGTCATCTCAATCGAGTATCGGTTTAGCCGGAATCGTGTGGCAAACAACAAAAATACACAAAAAAGAAAGAAAAGAAAAGACAAAAAAGAAAAAAGAAAAAAAAACATTCTGGATTTTTTTTGCTCCACGTTTAGTAAAATGGCATCTTCGCTTCGCTCGCTACTCTCATCCAACTTCAATTTTTTAGAAATTAATAAAGTCCGCTCAGACAGTGATTCGAACCCGAGTCTAACTCGCATAGGACGCTCGTCTGGAATGCGGGGAGTAATGCTCTGGCCGTGGGGTGTGTTGTTGCGGAGAAAGCTCTTGTGCAACTCCTTATCACTCCTTTCCTCATTCACAGCAATATCCCCTTAACAACCACATTTATTTCTTCTTTCACCTTTTTCTTCCTCATACTAATAGCCGGCCGTTCTCTTGCAACAAGCACTCCACCGTTCCCACCCTGTCTATAACCCATCCCTAGGCAACATCCTTACTTCGTCCTTCCCATTATCTCCGAGGCTACTATCCGATGACGACCTGGTACGAGTAAGGCCAAGTTGCGTCGGTTGTATGCCCCCGGGGTGAACAACTGACAGTAATAAATATTTGATGGGCACTGATACTCTACTGTTGAGTGCCCTAAACACCATATTAAATAACTTCATAATAAATATACTCGGCCGCTTCGCAAAACTGCTTTTTCCAGCCGCGTTGATGATGAGCTTTAATAGTTAATTATTTGTTGTCCAAACGATTACTGTTTCGTGCCATCATTGTTGTCGTCATTTTTCACTGTCGTCATTGGTCATTTTTTTGGGTTTTTTGGGGAGGAGGAGGTACTAGAAAACGCTTACGTCCCGCCACGTTGTTGGATAGCGTAATTGGTGCATTGAGTACCAAGTGTTTTGCGGATTTTCTGTTGTTCTGTGATAAAATCATTACTAAGTTGAAGATTTTTTAAAAAAATTATTTAAATTTAATTTAAACAATAAACTTTAATTTTTCAATTTTTTAATTTCGTAATTTAAAAAACAAGAAAAAAATCGTAAAATTTCGATTTTCATAAGAATGATTATTCGATTGTACTCAAATTTCAAACGAATGTATTAATTACATAAATTAAGGTCGGTGAAAAAATCATTACAATCGGATAAAGCATGTTGGTGTTATAGGCAAAGACTTAATTTAAAAGAAAAAACCGTAAAATTTCGATTTTCATGAGAATAAGTTTTCGATGGCTCAAATTTCACACGAATACCTAATTCATAAATTACGGTTCTGTGAAAAAATCATTAAAATCTGATAAAGCATGTAGGTGTTTATAAATCGAAGATTTTTTTTTTTATCGAAAAAAAATCGTAAATTTCGTTGTTCATGAGAAATAATTTTTTCGTTGCGCCTCAAAAACGTGCCAGTTCTAAGTTCAGAGATTTCTAAGTCCCTCCATAAAATTTCATCGCAATCGGAGTATCGGTTTAGCCGGAATCCCTGTTTGACAAACAGACAACAATACAAAAACAAAACCTTCCGGAATTTTTTCTCTCCAGTGTAGTAGAATTGGAATCTTCGCTTCGCTCGCTACGCTCGCTAACGCTCATCCAATCAAGACAAAGAGCAAGAATGAACCATGTTTGTGAACGACTGCGACTGCGAGTCTGAAAGAGACCGTGAACCGCACGAGCATCGTTGTGCCAGCCGCGAAAAGTGCGGGCGGCGAGTCATATTGACCAATCGTTGCCCTAAAAGAATGGGAAATATTTATTTGATTGTTCCCCAAAATCATACATATCCAAGTTCAGTGATTTAGAACATTCCCATAAAATTTTATCAAAATCGGAGTAGCCGTTTGCAATATCACGGAAAAATCGGCATAAAAACGAACATTAGAAACTTTCTTAGACTGTCCAGAAAATCACAACATATCTAAGTTCAGTGATTTTGAACATTTATATAAAGTTTCATCAAGATCGGAGTACCGTTCGCCAATATCACGAAAAATCGCATTCAAAATCGAAAAAAATCGTAGAGTACGATAATTTATGAGAAATTTTCTTCGATTGACCCAAAACCGGTGGCATGTTCTAAGTTCGAGATTTCAAAAGTCACCTCCAATATTTTTCATCAAGATCGAGCGCCGTTTTTCACGGGGAAAAACATCCGGCTATTTTTCTCAGGGTAATTGAAATTTGAAGTCTTCGCTACGCTCATACCAATAATTGGCAGCACGGCAAGTCCCCTATGTTACCGGGCCGTGCCGAGAGTCGCCAGCAAGCCGAGCTGGGGCGCAGAGGCGAATGTAATTTGTTCAACAATTGACCAATCTTCCTAAACCCCCCAATAAAAATAAACAAATAAATAGTTTTAAATTTCGCACGATTATTTTCATGACGTTTAATTCTTGTGCCATGGATATTGCAACTTGAAAAAACCCTGTTTTCTTTCTAGGCTTATTACATCTCTCCTTGATAAATATTGTACTGTGGTGGGTAGGCAATAGCATTGTTGTTTATACCGCGCTTCCATTAGAGCCCCAGGTAACGATCGCAACCTCATTATAGAATTTATCGTTCAATTAGTTCAACAATGAAACGATGATGACCGCAATAACATGCAGGGTGTTAAACATGTTACTAAGTAGTCGAGAAATATCTGTTCGTCGCATATGTTCAATTGGATCGGCCCAATTGTTGCTAGAATGACAACATGTCATCAACACTATTAAAAAATAATGTCATTACTGGTGTCATTGTTTTGGGTCAACAATAGAATGCGTTTTTAGTTGCATGTGATTGCAGTCGTAATTCTGTTCGGGCACCCAACCCAAAACCTTAAGTCCCTTGGTCTGCAAATGACACACGTGACGATCGGAAAACATATTTAACATAGTCAATTATTATGGGATGATTAAACATAATTTTGACCAACCTACCCCTTGCGGATTTTTAGTGTTTTGGGAAAGCTAGAGAACTTGAACTTTTTTCTTAAAAGAATTTACCATAAAACCTATTTGTTGCAATTTATTTCATTCAGTCAAAATTTGGCAAGTTTTGACTATATCACTCAAGGGATGTGGGGGGGGGCTTCAATAATGGCGGGTTCAACTAAATGCATCTGTTGGGGAGCATTCAAACTGAAACATCGCAACTGAAACACAATCCCCATCTGCACCACAGCCCAAGTGAACGCAGTCAACTGAACACAGTCCGCACTGAACACGTGCAACTGAACACAGACGCAACTGAACACATCGCAACTGGACACAGTCGCGACTGAACACCAGTGCAACTGAACCAGACGCAACTGAAACACAATCGCAACTGACACAATCCGACTGAACACATCGCACTGAACACAGTCGCAGCCTGAACACATATTCAAGTAAACACAAGCGCGACTGAACACAGACCCAAATGCACAATGCATTAGTCTGAAACACCCGCCATTATTGACCCCACCCCCACACTCCCTTGAGTGATATAGTCCAAAACTTGCCAAATTTTGACTGGGAATGCACAAATTGCAACAGTAGTTTTTATGGTAATTCTTTAAGAAAAAGTCGCTTTAGCTTATCCAAAATCACTAAAATCCGCAAAGGGTAGGTTGGTCAAATTAGGTTTTTATCATCCCATAATTTTGACTATGTTAAAATATTGTTGTTCCGATCGTCACGTGTGTCATTTGCAGACCAAGTGACTTAAGGTTTTTGGGTTGGCTGCCCGACAGAATTACGACTGCCAATCACATTCATAATGCATTTATATTGTTGACACCAAAACAATCACATTCATTCATATTTTAATTTGTTGATACATTTTGTCATTTCTAGCCACAATTGGGCGATCCAATGAATTATTGCGACTAAAACTGATATTCTCGACTACTTAGTACATTTAACACCCTTGCAATGTTATTGGCGTTCATCATCGTTTTCATTGTTGAACTATTGAACGATTACATTCTATAATGATGGTGCGATCCGTTTACCTGGTGGCCTCTAATGGAAGCGCGGTATAAACAACAATGTTTATTGCCTACCCACCACAGTACACATATTATCATGAGCAGATTGTAAGCCTAGAAACAGAGTTTTTTCAGTTGCAATATCCATGGCACAAGAATGTAAACGTCGTGAAAATAATCGTGCAGCAATTTAAAACTATTTTATTTGTTTATTTTTTTATTGGGTTTAGGAAGATTTGTCAATTTTGAACAATTACATTCGCTCTGCGCGCTCGGCTCTGCTGGCGACTCGTCACGGCCGGTAACATACTTTTGCCGTGCTGTCAATTATTGGATGACGAGCGAAGAACTTCAATTTCACTAACCCTGAGAAAAAATAGCTCGGATGTGTTTTTCCCCGTGAAACGGCTGCTCCGATCTTGATGAAAAATATGGATGTGACTTTCCGAAATCTCTGAACTTAGAACTGCCACGGTTTTGAGTTCAATCGAAGAAATATTTCTCATAATTAATCGTACTTCGACGATTTTTTCGATTTTGAATGCGATTTTTTCGGGTGGATATTTGGCGAACGGCTACTCCGAATCTTGATGAAACTTTATATAAATGTTTCAAAATCACTGAACTTAGATATTTTTGTGATTTTCCTGGACAGTCTAGAAATGTTTCTAATGTTTCGTTTTTATGCGATTTTTTCGTGATATTTAGCAACGGCTCTCCGCTTTTGAATAAAATTTTATGGAATGGTTCTAAATCACTGACTTGATATGTATGATTTTGGGGACAATCAAATAAATATTTCCAATTCTTTTAGGGCAACGATTGGTCAATATGACCTCGCCCGCCCGCCACTTTTTCGCGGCTGCACAACGAGGCTCGTGTCGGGTCCGGGTTTTTTTCCCCCCCCCCCCCCCCCCCCCCCCCCCCCCCCCCCCTTCTTTCAGACTCGCAGTCGCAGTCGTTCACAACATGGTTCACTCTTGCTCTTGTCTTGATTGTGGCGTAGCGAGCGTAGCGAAGATTCCATCTACTACACTGGAGAAAAAATTCCGGAATGTTTTTTTTTGTATTTTTTGTCTGTTTTTGTCCCCACGATTCCGCTAAACGATACTCCGTTGCGAGTGAAATTTTTATGGAGACTTCGAAATCTCTGAACTTAGAACTTCACGTTTTTGGGAGCGCACCGAACAATTATTTCTCTGAAAATCGCAATTTTAACGTTTTTTTTCGATAAAAAAAAATCTTCGATTTATACACCTACATGCTTTATCCGCTTTTTAATGATTTTTTTCAAGAACCTTATTTTATGAAGTTAGGTATTTCGTGTGAAATTTGAGGCGCAATCGAAAAATTATTTAGGTGAAATCGAAATTTTACGGTTTTTCTTTTTTTCAATTAAGTCTTGCGCCTATAACACCAACATGCTTGATCCGATTGTAATGATTTTTTCACGAACCTTATTTATTTAATTAATACAGTAGTTTGAATTTGAGTACATCGAATAATCATTTCTTATGAAAATCGAAATTTACGATTTTTTCTGTATTTAAATTACGATTAATTTAAAAAAATTGAAAACTAAAGTTATTTTTAATTAAATTTAAAATAATTTTTTTTTAAATCTTCCTTAGTAAATGAATTTTGGACTAGAACAACCGAAAATCCGCAAACACTTGGCTACGCAATGCACCATTACGCTCATCCACAACGTGCGGGACTTAAGCGTTTTCCTAATGACCATGACGCAGTGAAATGACGACAACAATGATGGGCACGAAACAGGAATCGTTTGGACAAAAATAATTACTATTAAAGCTCATCCATCACGCGGCTGGAAAAAGCGTTTGCGAAGCGGCCTAGTATATTTATTATTATAAGTATTTAAATATGTTTGTTTTAGGGCACTCAACAGTAGAGTTATCATGCCCATCAAATATTTTTTACTGTCAGTTGTTTCACGGTGGGCATACAACCGCCGCACCTGGCCTTACTCGTACCAGGTCGTCATCGATAGTACCTCTGGAGATAATGGGAAGGATCGAGTAAGGAGGTCCTAGGATGGTTAGACAGGGGGGGGGTGGGGCACGGTGGAGTGCTTTGTTGCAGAGAAGCCGCTATAGTATGAGGAAGAAAAGGTGAAATAAGAAATGAATGTGGTTTAAGGGTGTGTGAATGATGCAAGGAGTTGATAAGGAGTTTCCCACAAGAGCACTTTTCTCCGCAACCACACCCCATCCGGCAGAGGCATTCCTCCCCGCATTCCGAACGAGCGTCCTATGCGGTAGACTCGGGTTCGATCCCGGTCTGACGGATTATTAATTTCCTAAATAATTGAAGTTGGGATGAGCGTAGCGAAGATTCCATTCTACTACATCCGGAGAAAAATCCAAGAAGTTTTTTTTTTTCTTTTTTCTTTTTTGTCTTTTTTCTTTTCTTTCGTTTTTTTGTTTTTTTTGTCTTTTTTGTCCACACGATTCCGCTAAACCATACTCCGATTGAGATGAAATTTTATGGAGGCCTTCGAAATCTTCTGAACTTGAACTGCCACGTTTTTGAGCGCAATCGAAAAATTATTTCTCATGAAGATCGCAATTTTACGATTTTTTTCGATTTTTTTTAAAATTTTCTCGACTTATAACACCTAATGCTTTATTCGGATTTTAATGATTGTTTCACAGAACCTTAATTTTCATGAATTTTTGGTATTCTTGTAAATTTAACACAATCGAAAAATTATTTCTCATGAAAATCGAAATTTACGTTTTTTTTCTTTTTTAAATCAATTCTTTGACTTATAACATCCACATGCTTTATCCGATTGTAATGATTTTTTACAGAACCTTAATTTTTTTAGAAATTATATATTTGTGTGAATTTGAGTACAATTGAATAAATATTATGAAAATCGATATTTTACGATTTTTTCTTTTTTTTAAATTACGATTAATTAAAAAAATTAAAAAATTAAAATTTTATGTTTATTTATTTACGAATTTAAAAAATCTTCAACTTAAGTAATGATTTTTTTCCACTAGAACAACATAAATCGCATAACACTTGGCTACTCAATGCACCAATTACGCTCATCCAACACCGCGGCGGACTTAAGCGTTTGTCTAGTAAATAAAAATATTACACTTACGAGTGTTTCCGCGACCCCCAAATCGAGAAATAAACCCTCGCTCATACCTGTGTAAAGGTAATGACAGTCGTCCTAAAGATTGGAACCCAAGTGGTTTCAGAAACTTCGAACTCACACACTAGTGAAGTGTAACACCCGACGTGACGAAATGACCGTTTCTGCTCTTCACTTTTTTTATTATAAATAATTTTTTTGATGGTCAGTTTTGAAGGCAACAGATATTCGTTGCAGTTACTGTTCATCCTTCAGATGTATAATGCAACTACAATTCAGAGATTAAATGTACCCGTGTTAGACGCTCGTATGGAACTGCGGGAGACCCGGGTTCGATCCGTCGGGGCGGACTTTTATAATTTCTAATTGGAGTAAATGAAAAATAAATTCCATGCATCAATATCAATTCAAATTGCTTTTAGGAAATCGATATAAAACGGCCTATGGCCTATACTCATAACATTTGGAGGCCGTCAATTATAATATTACTTTATCACATCAACTGTGTTGGTATAAGGTAGTGCACTGGGGGTGTTTCCTACTTAATAAACGTAGCAGCTGGCCAACAATATAAAATTAATTTAAACAAGTTGACGCGAATTTTATTCTAGTCAATACCAAGAATGTACCAATAGGTAAATAGTACAACCACACACATACACGTTAACTTGCGCTTCATAATATGTACATGTTATGTATGTGTAGTGTGTGTATTGTATGTATATTGTAATGTATATTATGTACATAATATATGTTGTAAATATACAAGACTGATAATAACCGTGATAACCCATCACATTCCTTATTTATTCTGTTCTCATTCGCATGTATACGGTTGCATCCGATTTCATGCAAGGTAGCAAGAACTGAAAACAAACATCTCTGCATCGGCGTCAAACATCAACAGCTTCCTATGTGCTACCCACTATGTGCGGCATGTTCAGCAGCCCACCATCACAAGACTAGCTTCAAGCGTCAAATATCCTTATCAATTTTTGGGTTTGATTTTATTTTTTATCACAATTCTACTTTGAATCCAGTCAAACACACATAGAATGCTGCTAGTCATTCGAAATGCAGCTTCAAAGCATGACACATGTTGCAATACTTCTGCATAAATAATTCAAATTTGTGTTTTTAGTTGACTTGTTTTGGGGCCCCTGTTTTAAAAAGTTAAAATGTAGATTTTTAATTTTTTTTATAGTTGAGTAGTTGAAAGAGCGCGTGTGATGATACCCAATCAAGAAGTTTAAAGTCAGAATTGTAAGTTTTGTATGTTTTAACGATTGAATTTGGAAGGGGTGGTGGTTGGGGGGGGTTGGGGGGGGGGGGTGGTGGTGTTTACTGGTAAGAGGGAAAGAACCTTCGGACTTCCTGAGAAACGTGTTGCTTTTTGGCTTTTTGGCTTAGCATAAACCCCACACCCAAGTTAGAAAGCTGACGTTGTAAACTATCAAAAACATTTCATTGGAAGATTAAAATTTGGAATTTATGTTGGAAGGGTTAGGGAGAGGATAGAGCCATCGTCCTCTCGCATGATGAAATTTTTGGCATGCACACTAAAGTTAGGAGGATCACGTCTTAAGTACGAACAAATTAAATGTCAATGTTAAACTGGAATGTTGTTGGGGGAGTTGGGGAAGGAAGGGTGAGTTAGAAGCTATTGGACGTCTGTGCATCATGAATTTCGGATTTAGCATATCAAGTTGTGAGATCAGTTTCTAAGTTTGCCTTTTTCCTGCCCTACTAAAATAATTTACAATGCTATTTTACAATTCGCCTTTCTGGTAGTTTTTTGTTACTCTCAAAGCTAAAAGCTACCGATTTAGTTTACCGGGTTGCCTTTGCTGTTATCAGGGGGCAATTACGATTTTTTTGATCCCGCTCTCAGCTTGTTCGGACGATTGAGCCCATCTCGAAAATGGTGGCATAGCTGATAGACTCCAATTTTACAAACTTTTCTTCGCACTCTACCATGTAGTCTGTCTACATGCTGCCTAATCCTATCCTACCTTTGTTCAAGGAATATCATAATCAGTTTCAAAAACTGAACGAATTTCAATATCACCATAACTAAAAAAGACTTGTTTTTTTAATTCCAATATGCCTGATTGCTCATTTATTAGGAAAGAATTGTTTGTACTTTAACTCACACGCCACTTTGATGAAATAAAGTTATGGCTTGATACAAATTACTTTACTATACACAATATACAAACTTACAATAAACAATCTACATACTATTTACAAATACTTACTCTTAACGAGATAAAACATTTTACATTGCTTCTCTCCTACAAAACAGACCAACCCATAATTTCCCCCCCGGAAACACCCCTTTTAACTACCTCCAATACATACCAATAACCTGCACCACTACAATTGCATGTGCCTGCAAAGAATTGAAAAGTATACCATACTTCAATATCTTGGCGTGACCTATAGACCAACACATGAAATGAGACTACCCAATGACTCCCTCGCTGCGATACACATTTTAAAAGTAATATGATAAAAAATCAGTATCCACATTACTGCTGGTGTGAAAGCAATGCTTGACATTCGCAAGCTGCAGTGGAGATGATAGGAAGAAAATGGCATGACCGCGATGTTTGTTGTCTCAAGTGATGGCAAAGTATCAAACTGATGTTCTCATCCGATCCAGAGGTGGGGAATTGATAGTTGGTTCTTTTATACTTTTTCTACACTAGGAAGCTTTCGCAAACGCTTTTTCAGGCGCGTTGTTTGGATGAGCGTAATTGTTTAAAACGGAAAAAGCGTATAAATTGCGATTTTCTAAGAAAATAGTTATTCGTTATGCTCAAATTCCACAATATATTAATTCATAAATTAAGTTTCGTGAAAAAATTATTACAATCGGATCAAGCATGTAAGTGTTGGTAAGTCGAAGAAAAAAAAATCGTAAATTGCAATTATCATGAGAAATAATTTTTTTCGATTCCGCTTCAAATTTCACACGAATATAAATTCCGATAAAATTAGGTTCTGTAAAAAAATCCAGAACATCGGATAAACCATGTATAAGCTCGAAGAAATTGAAACAATCGAAAAAAATCGTAAATTGCGATTTTTTATGAGAATAATTTGTCGATTGCGTTAAAAAACGTGGCAGTTTCCTAAGTTCAAGATTTAAAAGGCCTCCAGAAAAAGATAATCTAAATTGAGTATCGGTTTAGGCGGAATCGTGGTTAACAAACACAACATACAAAAAAAAGAAACACAGAAAAAAACACATTCCGGAATTTTTCTCGCATGTGTAAAATGGAATCTTCGCTTCGCCTCGCTATCGCTCATCAAATATATACATAAAAGAGTCATTATTAGCTTGAAGAACAACAAATTGTAGAGAATAAGCTCTATTTCTGTTTAGATGAGGCGAACCGAAAACGTTCAGTTTCATTGACCCTCAAAAATTAAGCACAAATGTTTTTTGTTTGTTAGTTTTTTTTTGTTTTTCTTTGTATTTTTTGGTCTGTTTGTTTCGCTCTCTACCTGCAAACGGCATAATGCGATCTCGATGAAATTGGAGGGCTCTTTCGAAACTCTGAACTTAGACCTGCCACGTTTTTTGGGTACAATTGAAGAAATATTTCTCATGATTATCGTACTTAACTATTTTTTCGATTTAATGCGATATTTTCGTGACATTTGGGCCGATTCTGACTAAAAAAACAAAAAAACAATCAACACGGGTGGTGGCTACAACTTTCAATTTTTTACATGACATTTAATGTTATGGTTATGTAATTACCTTGTGAAAGAAAAGTTTTTGGAAACAGTTAGTCAGAATCCTAGAAAATAAGGTTTTCATAATACGTTTTTTTGATGTACATAATAACAACTAACAAGTAACAATAGAAACCTAGACAACAATCACCTACATGGCGTTCAAGTAAAGAAATCCCCGAAGAACTACACAACTTACAAAAAAAAGCTCATCCGTCAACGCGACTGAAAAAAAGCGTTTGCGAAGCTTCCTAGTTATAATAACACATTGTTGTAAATCGGTTTTCCAAACCATAATTTTTTGCATGGGTATGATCAAATTGTCTTCTTCAAAATAAGTAGTTGCTTTCTGGTCCTGTAAAACCTTTGAATTGGTTATTTCCGGGTTTTAAGGGCACACACCTCTAGGGTAGTAAGTAAAACCGAACTGGACAGAACTAGTCACAGCCAGCCGGGGGAGAAGCGAACTCTCTGAATATGTATGGTATGGTATGCTTTTTTAGTAAAATCAATGTTAGTTACTAGGAAGCTTCGCGAATGCTTTTTTTGGTCGGCGGGGGGGGGGGGTGGATGGAGGAGTTTTGAAGATTTAGTATTGCGTGGGCTCTTGTTACTTCTTCCAAGTTTCCATTTGCAAAATCTTTTTGTTTAATAAGGATAATTTTTTATAAAGTAGTACAGCTTATGGTATGTATAAAAATGCTATGGAAATAACAATTGACAAAATGTAAAATATCTAAAGCCCGAAACTTGCTGTCTGTACGCATTGTAGGTGATTGTTGGTGTTGATTGTTGACATTTTCTATTGTTACTTGTTAATTTTTAGTACACCTCAAAAAACTCATATTAAAACTTTATTTCTATGGATGTCTGGCTAACGTTTTCAACTTTTTCTTTCAATGCAATACATCACCATTACCTTAATGTCCCTGTGAAATATGAACGTTGTAGCCCAACACGTTTGGTCAGAGAGTCCGAAATATCACGAAAATATCGCCCTAAAGATCGAAAAAAATCATAAATAACGATAATCAAAAGAAATTTTATCGGGTTGTCCAAAAACGTGCAAGTCCCCATGCACATTTTCATCAGATCGCATAGCGTGTTGTCCGTTAGAGTGCGAGAGTGCTTGAAGAGTGGCGTTTCTGCGAATTTTTGAATGGTCTGCTAAAGCAATGGGGGACATTGAAGCATAGAACAGGGTTCAGCCCTGGCATATGTCAAACCGTCTAGCATACGTACGACGTGTACTGCAGAGCTTCGGCGCACAGAGCATGGGATTCAGACGTGCTTTTATTGAGAATTGATCTTTGTGATGTAGCTAGTACAGACAACACCTTTTATATGAGGCTTAAATTAAAGTGGCACGGACATTTTCTACCTCATATCATACCAACGCGGGCCCACCACAAAGCAATTTTGAGACACAGCTATAGCAGAGAACAATTATTGTTTTAAACCACAAAAATGCAAATCTTGCGAACAGGGGCCAAGCCAACAACGGAGGAAGCACAGAGTGGTTCAACTGCATAAAAAGTGGTGATATCTAAAAGTTGGCCACGCCTGTTATTTTTTTTAAATATATAAACATAATAATTTAATTATTTCATAAAACAATAATAATCCATAATAAAGATTACAATATTTGTTAAATAGATATAAAAACGTAAAATAACGTTTTGAAAAACAAATCATTTTAAACATTTACATATAGAAAAGGCAAAACTATCACGTCATTCAAATTAAAAGGCTGAATCGATGAATTTGCATTGGTAATGTGTGTGTGTGTATGTCCCATATGACGACAACAACGTACAAATTTATCGGTCAAAACTTTTTATTTTAATGACGTTTTAATTTTTTCTATTTCCACACGTAAAATGTTCCAATAAGTGTTTTAATATGTTTGTTTTAACGTTTCCCAATGTATATACGAATATTAAGGTTTTTATTCATAAGCCCGCTTTACTTTTACGACACTTGCTATACATCCATAAATATTTATTTTATAAATAACCGTTTAATGAAGCTGTTTCTTATGTCTCGTATTTCAGTGGCAGAGCTATGGCGCGTTAAGCCAGAGGTTCTGGGTTCGATTCCCCAGTCGGGGCAACTTTTATTACAACTGCTTATCTTTACTAATTATTATTTTGTTCATAATACATAACCAAGCAACGTTTTTAGCTTATATTGTAGCCAATTCATTGGCTAGAATACAAAAAATGTAGAATCCTGAAATGTTACTTATTGATAAACATAATTAAAAATCACTTTAATAGTGATTCTTTCCATTAACATTGCTTTCAACTCCTAAAGCAGATAAATCGATCAACATGTGGTATAAACAAGTCTGTTGAGTGTCATTATTGTTGTTATTGCTATTCTATTATTAATTGTTTTAATAATAACTTTTCACCTCAAATCATTCACCATAAACTATAGTAACCTAATTTTTGTTTCCATTTATCTTCAATTGTTTTTGATTTCTTGCCCATTTGATGAAACATTAGAAATCGGATTAAAAGTCAATTAAATACCCATTGTATGAAGTTTTCACCAACTGTTTTTACTCTAAACACCATGTGGCATGTGTGTACCCTTAATATTTTTTTAGCACGTAGGCCAACGCTTTAAAAAATATGAATTTTAAATTACTTTCACTTGAACCCTAATTGAAGGCAATTTCCCGTCGATTTTGGGGTAGACTTTATATAGGCGTATTCAGCGACAAAATTTCTGTATAGAAAAAGTTCAGAAACAAAACTCTTGCAATTTGTTCGGGGTCAAAAGTTTTCTTTGTGCTGGCTAGTAGGGGTCGGAGCTTGCGTGGTATACACATACGCATGTGTTTCAGTTGAGTTGGGTTCCGTTGCACAATTGTTCAGAACTAAGGATGGCAGGAGCCAACAGGATAATAGACTGGCGCGACTGAACACAGATGCACTGAACACATCGCAACTGCAACACAGCCCAACCTGCACACATCGCAACTGAACACGAACGCAACGACACAGAAGCAACTGACCACAGTCGCAACTGAACACAGTCGCGACTGAACACAGCGCAACTGCACACAGTCGCAACTGACCACAGTCGCAACTGAACACAGATATTTTGGTGTGTTCAGTCGCGACTGTGTGCAGTTGACATGGTGTGTTCAGTTGCCTATGTGTTCAGATGAGATGTGTTCAGTCGCGATTGTGTTCAGTTGCGAATGTGTTCAGTTGCGTCTGTGTTCAGTTGCACTGTGTTCAGTCGCGCTGTGTCAGTTGACTGCGTTCACTTGGGCTGTGTGCAGATGGGATTGTGTTCAGTTGCGATTGTGTTCAGTTGAATTGCTCCCGCTAACTAGTTATGAATTTAGAAATTAACATAAAAAATTATTGGGACCACCATGACCTCCCAAAATATTGTCAAACATGACATTTTTCGAGCTAGGTCCCATCGGCAAAAATCTCCCATAAGAAATAACATGGGGACGATCTTTATGCCCCGTGACCTTGGGGTAGAATTGGCCCAGAGCATGTTGACCATTATTGACGTACCCCGTCTGGGCCCGGGGAAGAATTGGTCCAGAGCATGGCTCTGCTAATCGTAAAAGGCGATTCAAGAGAAAAAGTCCACCTCGCAAACATCAGCTAGAAAGAGCGGAATATCTTACTCCCCGAAACTAGAGGCGAGCTCTGGCAATCGTCGTCGGGGACCTTGCCCCCTTCCCTTGACGACCCCCCGGCGACGATGACAACGACACAACGAACGATGACAAAGACGATGACGACCGCGACGAGAGAAACCCCCCTTCCTCCCCTTACCCGTGGCTGGTTCTGACCAGCATGGGCCCCTCCTCCCCCCCCCCTTAGGCTAGAGTGGTGCATTATGACCTAACGGTTGACGCGTCCTTAATCCAAATAAACCAAAAAATTATTGACGTACTCGACAGCCTTTTCTGTAAATTCTCTATATTTTGTTTTGTAATTTGGGCAAGTGGTTCGGTCAAAATATGCTGATTACCAAGATGGGGTGTGATTTTGGAATGCATATTTTTGCGTGTTTGAGGGTATATTTGGGCACAGTTTCAAGACACGATGTTATAAAGGGGCATTTTAGATTAGTACTATGCTCTAGTATCTATGTGGACCAAAAACGAAGCAGGTTAAAGCCGATTTAGGAAATTTTCCAAAACACCAATTTTCGCCAATTTCTGGATCAAAAAAATTAAAAAATTCGTGTTAAATCACAGTTACAAGATATAATTTTTTAAACGGTCATTTAAGTGTAGTATTGTGCTAAAGATTACGTGGTAAAATATAATTTTTAGGGTTTTTAGCCTCTTTAATCATATCAAGAACTTATATCATGGTGACGGCAACAAACTTTTATAAATTTCTCATTCCATGGTAAAGTTTGTCATTAAACTTAATTATCATAGAACATATTTCATTTTTATTTAAATAAAACATATTTATTTTACTGCTACTACTGTACTATCTATCATTTAATTTAGTTTTTTAAACTTGGAAAACAATAAAATCAACAGACACCAACCATTAACAGCTCATTACAATAACTGGCGCAATATGACATACACGGTTGAAGCGCCCTTGTTTCTCATGTAATCATTCTAATCTGTAGAACTTGGTGTAGATTATTGCAGTGGCGTGCAACGTGGTTGTTGTATGGCAGTAACCGAGATGAAAAATACATCAGTGACGCAGATCCAGCCTGTTGCAGAGTTCGTGTGGCTCGTTAGTCTTGTGTGGCTCGTTGGTCTTGTGGTTAGCGTATCTGCTTCCAATGCAGAAGGTCCAGGGTTCGATTCTTGCTAAAGTCAGAAGTTTTTTAACTTCTGATTTGGACTTCAGTCCATCAGTTCTCGTCTTAGGAGTTTGTAAACGGTGACTTTGGAGCCGTCCTAGCAACGAAGCACATAATAAATTTCAGAGTTGTTCTGAATCGGCCTTGTTGATTCTGGCGTTGATTCGCGGGTGTTCGCACTGTCCATACCACTGATTGCTATATTCCCTATTAAAAATATCGATCTTTGGTTGGTTATCGCTCACTCGTCGATTGCGTCGGGGCCTGCAGGGTTGGCTTGGTCGCTTTGATTTAAAGTCCCCCACTGAAAATCAGTTATATAACTGAGTGGGTAGACTAAATAAAATTTATTTATTTATTTATTTACTTATTTAACACGTGGTTAAAACAGATTAAAGAGTAATAGACTTAATTCAACTCAAAATAAACTCAGAGCATGGCTCTGCTAATCGTAAAAGGCGATTCAAGAGAAAAAGTCCACCTCGCAAACATCAGCTGGTAAGAGCGGAGTATCTTACTCCCCGAAACTAGAGGCGAGCTCTGGCAATCGTCGTCGGGGACCTTGCCCTCTTCCCTTGACGACCCCCCGGCGACGATGACAATGACACAACGAACAATGACAAAGACGATGACGACCGCGACGTGAGAAACCCTCCTTCCTCCCCTTTCCCGTGGCTAATTCTGACCAGCATGAGCCCTCATCCTCCCCCCCCCTTAGGCTAGAGTGGTGCAATATGACCTAACGGTTGACGCGTCCTTAATCCAAATAAACCAAAAAAAACTCATAATTTATCATCAAAGAAACGTAATTTTGCATTTAAAAATTATTTATTTCTTTATTTTAACATTAATTTAATTTTACCATAACTATTTTCAAAATTTTATCTTCTCATACAAAAACAATATAAACCTCAAACACACCATTAACTCATCTCATCAACTTTCACTATCGCGAAGGTTCAATATGACCTTACTGGTTGAAGCGCCCTACTTTCTCACGTCGTCGTCGTTGAATTAAATTAATTTTTGAAACTCATTATAACATCACAAGAAAAAAAAGAATTTATTTACTTTCAATATTTTAGGCGGCGCAATATGACAAATTTTGTTGAAGTGCCCCAGTTTCTCATGTCGTCATCAGTGTCCTGTCTTCCTTGCGCCTTTTTAACAAGTAAAAAAAAAGCTCAAGTAGAATACCCCCCGTCTGGGCCCGGGGTAGAATAGGCCCAGAGCATGGCTCTGCTAATCGTAGAAGGCGATTCAAGAGAAAAAGTCCAACTCGCAAACATCAGCTAGTTAGAGCGGAGTATATAACTCACCAAAACTAGAGGCGAGCTCTGGCAAACGTCGTCGGGGACCTTGCCCTCTTCCCTTGACGACCCCTCGACGACGATGACGAAGACAATGACGACCGCGACGTGAGAACCCCCCTTTCATTCCCTTACCCGTGGCTGGTTCTGACCAGCATGGGCCCCCTCCTCCCCCCCCCCCCCCTAGGTTAGAGTGGTGCATAATGACCTAACGGTTGACGTGTCCTTAATACAAAAAAAACGTATATTGTATACATATATGGTTCGTTAACACACGATTTAGCGTATTACAACCTGGATTGGGGAGGAACATTACTTACATATTAATATTACACAATCAACGGAGAGCTTTGGCTTTATTGACGATAACGACTAATTCACAGGCCTAAAACACAAATATGAATAGCTTTGCTTTTTGGCTTAGTAGCGAGGATGAGATTTTACTGTTATGTTCTTTTGGATTAGAGACGTGGGCTGAAGTCGGCATTAAGCTTCGGTTTTAAACGCTTCAGTTAAATAAACCAGGAGACAATTGCTGCTAATTTGAAGTCAGAGAATGAAATATTGCCGATTTTATTGTAAGATTACTATTTTAAAGACACGTTAATTAAACAATTTGATACTTTTATGCAAATTTGGAGCTTAAGTTGTCAGGAAGCATAAAAAATTATATTAACACTATCCAAACAAGAACATTTGCTTATGTGAATATAACGTATCATTCTTGGATGCATTCCAGTGCCTGCAGGAGTTTTTAACATTATAGGTCGCACTCACCCCGTCTGGGACCGGGGTAGAATTTGGTGCAGAGCATGGCTTTACGAATCGTATAGGCCGAGGGAAAAGAAAAAGTCCAGCTCGCAAACATCTGCTAGAATGTACAGGAGTATTTTACTCCCTGAAACTAGAGGCGAGCTCTGGCAATTGTCGACGGGGACATCCGCCCCCTGCCCTAATTGACAACCTCCACGACGACGATGACAAGACACAACGAACGACGACAAAAACAATGACGACCGCGACGTGAGAACTCCCTCTTTCCTCTCCCTACCCGTGGCTGGTTCTGACCAGCATGGGTTCTTTCTCCCCATATTCACAAGGTTGGAGTGGTGCATTATGATGTAACGATTGACGCGCCTCCAAAAACACAAAAATATTTTATTTTTAATAATAAATCAAATGTTTTCATTAAAGTAAGATAATTCATAAACAAGGTTTTAAACGATTCCAAGCTTCAAGACTTCAAAGACACCTCACGTTCCCAATCTTTCTCCCCATATTCCCCCCGTCTGGGCCCGGGGTAGAATTGGCCCAGAGCATGGCTCTGCTAATCGTAAAAGTCGATTCAAGAGAAAAAGTCCACCTCGCAAACATCAGCTGGTTAGAAGGGTAGTAGATTAATCCCCGAATCTAGAGGCGAGCTCTGGCAATCGTCGTCGGGGACCTTGCCCCCTTCCCTTGACGACCCTCCGGCGACGATGACAATGACACAACGAACGATGACAAAGACGATGACGACCGCGACGTGAGAAACCCCCCTTCCTCCCCTTACCCGTGGCTGGTTCTGACCAGCATGGGCCCCTTCTCCCCCCACCCCCCTTAGGCTAGAGTGGTGCATTATGACCTAACGGTTGACGCGTCCTTAATCCAAATAAACAAACAAAAAAAATCTCCCCATATTCGCAAGGCTGGTGTGGCGCATTTTGATGTAACGATTGACGCGCCTCCAAAAACACAAAAATATTTTATTTTTAATAATAAATCAAATGTTTTCATTAAAGTAAGATAATTCATAAACAAGGTTTTAAACGATTCCAAGCTTCACTACTTCAAAGATACCTCGCGTTCCAAATATCCTTTTCTAGCAATAAAGACAAAGTACACTAATCTTTACAACCAGTTCTTCTAGAAAAGCAAGTGCTCTAACGAGTACGTGATCGTAAGCGTTACATTTCCTAAGTGCACGAATGCACATGAAGGGTATTACCCTCATTACATTCCCAACTGCAGTCCAGGCTAAATAACCTCACCCGGTTTAATGAGAACTGATTTGACCTAGCCACGGAAGGCGTGGTTGCGTTCTAGTATTGGCTAACCCAGTTTACAAGGTGATGGAAGGCTCATTATGTTCGGCAAGAAGTTAAAAATAAACCACCATTGATCAGGAAAACAAAATTAATAGGAGCGAAATGTTTTCTAAGGTAGAGCTCAGCTGAGTTAGAACGAATCGTGCAAGCAATTTAATAACCGTTTGTATCGAAGTTCAATTTAAACCGTTTTGTATTGACTGCGTGGTCTTTCACATAAAGAGAGTTGAATTACAATTAATACACGTCCCTGTAATATACTCTTATTCTTTCTTACGCTTGCAACCACAGCTCACGTCTGGGTCTTGGATAGAATTTGACCCAGAGCATGGTTTTGTAATCGTCAAAGGCGAGAGAGCAGGAAAAGTCTATCTCGCAAACATCAGCTAGTATATTACGAGTGCGACATGAGAACCACTTTCCTCCCCCCCCCCCCCAACCCGTGGCTGGTTCTGACCAGCATGGCCCCCTCCTCCCCTAGGCTAAACTGGCGCATAATGACCTAATGGTTGACACATCCTTAATCCAAAATTATATACGCATCAGGTAACGTAGTTTGTGTCTGGCAAACAACTTATTATATTTTTAAGTATTTCCACGACGGTTTTATATTTTACAATAGCCACTGAAATTAGCAAACGTAATTATTTTGCGTTTGAATTATATAAACAATACATTATTTGAATTTAAATGGTTCCGTTATTTTGTTTTCATCATTTCAATTCATCATTTTATAAAAACAATATTAAAATTCAATTTCATTTACTGACGATATCACAGGAAGCGTAACGTGACCAATCCGGTTGAAGCGCCCTAGTTGCTCACGTTGTAGTTTCTTCCTAAAGTTTTTGGATGTGTTACGAATCACCCTCGTCTGGGCTCGGGGTAGAAGTGGCCCAGAGCATGGCTCTGCTAATCGTAAAAGGCGATTCAAGAGAAAAAGTCCACATCGTAATCATCAGCTAGTAAGAGCGGAGTATCTTACTCCCCAAACTAGAGGCGAGTTCTGGCAATCGTCTTCTGGTACCTTTCCCCCTTCCCTTGATGACCTCCCCGGCGACGATGAAAATGGCACAACAAACGGTGACGAAAACGATGAAAACTGCGACGTTAGAACCCCCCATTCCTCCCCTTACCCGTGGCTGGCTCTGACCAGCATAGGCTCCTTCTCCCTATATCCCTTTGGATAGAGTGGCGCATTATGACCCAACGGTTGACTCTGCCTTGATAATTTCTAAATGAAAAAATCTCATCCCTAAAACAGATGATAGATTCCAATTTAGGTCCTTAATTTTGGACATACCTCAAGAATATCCGATCCCTCCACGTAGCAATTTTCTGCACGATGGCAACCCTGTGTTCTGGTTGCAACGTCGCACCGCGAGAGGGGACATAGGCCTAAGCAGATTATCTTCGGCAACAGTGTACACAATCCACTTTAGTATCCCTTTGACAACAGCCACATTGATTCACAAGCAAATGAATGGACTATGATCGCGCAACATAAACTTTGAGGTAGAGGAAGTCCTCTAAATATTCAACTAGCAACATAGATGGCGAGGTTAACATGGACAACAGCCGTTACGAGGCTCGCTCACAAAGTTTACAAGGTACAATTGAGTTCATGGTCAGTAAGTAGAGCTTCGTAGGATGATGATGATTATGATCATGATATTAATGTTTAAGGGCGCGTAAACAATCGAGCTTCGTTTGAAAGTGGCACGTCCGCCATTTATGTTCCCCCTCTTATAGCCCCCGTCTGGGCCCGGGGTAGAATTGGCCCAGAGCATGGCTATGCTAATCGTAAAAGGCGATTCAAGAGAAAAAGTCCACCTCGCAAACAACAGCTAGTAAGAGGGTATTATAATATTTCTCCTGAAACTGGAGGCGAGCTCTGGCAATTGACGTCGGGGACCTTGCCACCTTCCCTTGACGACCTCCCCGACGACGATGACAATGACACAACGAACGATGACAAAGACAATGACGACCGCGACGTGAGAAACCCCCCTTCCTCCCCTAACCCGTGAATGGTTCTGACCTGCATGGGCCCCACCTTCCCATATTCTCTAAGCTTGAGTGGTTCATTATGACCTAACGGTTGACGCATCCTTAATCCAAATGATAATAATAATAAAAAAAACACTTCTTATAGTGATATTATGTTCCACGTGCTAGCATGGAATGTATCAATTTATGATGCCTTGCGCACGCAAATAAATCTCTCCCAATCATCCTCCGTCTGTGCCCGGGGTAGAATTGGCCCAGAACATGACTCTGATAATCGTAAAAGGCGATTCAAGAGAAAAAGTCCACCTCGCAAACATCAGCTAGTAATAGGGGAGTGTATTACTCCCCGAAAGAAACTAGAGGCGAGCTCTGCAATCTTCGACGGGGGACACCTTCCCTTCCCTTGACGACCTCTCCGACGATGATGACGACGACGACGACGAGGACGACGTGAGAAACCCCCCTTCCTCCCCTAACCCGTGGCTGGTTCTGACCAGCATGGGCCCCTCTTCCTCCCCCCCCCCCCCCTAGGTTAGAGTGGTGCATTACGACCTAACGGTTGACGCGTCCTTAATCCAAATACACAAAAAACATTATGTTCCATAGACGCGTGCTAGCAGATGTATCAATTCAAGATGCCTTGCGCAGCATGCAAAATGAATCTCTCCTAACCATATGAAGAACTTCTATCCTACGACACGGCAACAAACTATCTGAATTTTTAATTCGAAGTAATTTGTTTAATCAAATTTAATTTACACCAAAAACATTTCATTTCATAATCAAATAAATAATGTTTTCTTTTGCCGGACCATCACCATCATCTGTCATTTTAGTTTGTTTTACAAACTTTGGAAATAAGGGCCTATAAAAAAAATCATCAACACACAACATAATCAAATTTTATCTGACAATATCACAGGCGGTGCAATATTACCCTTACTGGTTGAAGCGCCCTAGCTTTTCACGTCGTCGTTTTTCTGGTTCACAGGCGTTCTAATGTCTCCCTCTCCCATTGAATATGCTTGCTGACTAGCGATACAGAGCGAATTGTATTTTGTAGGAACATATTTACCTTTGTTTGTGGAAGGCAAAAACGAACTCTTGTTTTGCTCCGTCTGTGTGCGTACATTTTCTTTGAACTTCGCAGTAAGCCTTAATAACCCTCTGGACGTGTATGGGTGCTATGCGCGTAAACGGTAAAGCTTACGTACACAGCTCTCTAGCATGTTATTCTGTGGGGTCTACTAAACAAGCATTACAAGTTACTGTGAACTGTCAGTCGTACATTGTGCATAAATCCTACGCACCACAACCTCAAGGTTCCAATTCTCTCCGCTCGACCCTGTAGCGCTGCCAACCGTGAAAACCGTGAATCACTCACTAGACTTGAATAGTCATTAATTTCAAATCTGTGAAAATAATTGAAAGACCAGAAGGAGAAACTGTGAATATTACATTTAACTGAGTGATTTATTCATGGCGAATAATTGCTTTTAATGTTATTGAATTTACGTGTGCGTTATTGTTCATACATCACCTCGAGACTGTGTAGTAATTATTACGAAGCTTGCCATTAATAATTTGTTCTTTTATTAACGTAGAAAACAATATAATCATCAGACACACCATTAACTCATTTCATTACCTTACAATATCACAAGCGACGCAATATGACCAAACCGGTTAAAGCGTTCAAGTTTCTCACGTCGTCGATAGTATGCATAGTATGTGGTAGTTGCTTTCGTGAAATAATTGGCCTATTGGGACTTTTGAACACTGAAGCCACGGCCCAGCGCATAGATAATACTTTCCCAAGGTTTGTTGTACATTTTGTGCTAGCTAAGTGTGACTTTTCAATGTGCCTTTTAGAACAAATCCGAGATTTTCCGAGAGAGTGTCGGTGGTGTATAAGATTACCCTTGATTTACTTCTGACGCCGATCGTACATAACAATTATAATCCGTTTGGCATTATATAATTCACATATTGTGTGTTTGTAACTTTGATATTGATTCACATAAAACCTAATTATGGTGCAAATACACTTACTTGGTTATGTTTTTGTTTGCAGACGTTTACGATAATTATTTATTTGAGTGTGCAATTAAGTTGATAAAGAAGTTGAATCCAAGTCCCTGGTAATTACAGTAAAACATCTCCTACATTTAGAAGTTCCCTATTACGAAAGTGTATTTATACCGATCCAGAATCCAATTCGAATGGGATTGTGACTAACTTTTCAAATTAACTCAAATCTAGGTCGTGTACAACTTTGGCTTGGAATGCTTTGAGTGTGGCTTGTAATCAGAGCTTTGACAAAGGAGGTTTTTGACATGGGAATAGGCTCGTATGAATTAAACAACTGGTCGCGAATCGTAATATTCTCCAATCAAACCACTCTATAGCTGGCACATAAGGAAAATCGCATACAACTATACAAAACAGTTTAATACACCCTTATTTGATAGAATGTATTCGCATTGGATCATACTCACTGTCACATCATGGTACGGGTAGACCACAAAAAACAAACTCAATTACAGTGTTTGATATTTGGCGTATTTACCAATGAATAAGAATTTTTGAGAGAATATTCCATTTTAATGAAAAGATATTACATTTCAATACCAATTTGAATAAAAATCTCAATGCTGGGAGGATTGATTCTAAAGTAAAATGTAGGTTTTTATGTTTTACAATGGAATTCATTAACAAATTCTGTTCAATTGAAAGCAAGTTTGTTGATACAAAAAAGCGAATGATAAAAAAGGTATTTTTTTATTTCAAAAGGTTGAATTTAATTAGCTTTGACCTGAAGCATTGGCTCCGTTTATTGATGAAACGACACGAGTGGTAGTTACCCGCAGAGTGAAGTGTACCAACCCTTTAATTGACTTTGTGCGTGGGTCGTCCAGTGATGCGTGCCAGCCCCACGCACTATTCAAACAAAGTGCCCCCTACCTACGACACACGGCATACAGGTAAACTCTGAGAACTAGCAAGAACACTCACTCGCCTGAACACCAACTCTTGTCTCGACGGACGAAATTAGAATCTTAGGCCCCCGTCTGGGCCCGGGGTAGATTTGGCACAGAGCTTGGCTCTGCTAAAAGGTGATTCAAGAGAAAAAGTCCACCTCGCAAACATCAGCTACAAATAAGTGTGGATTTTATTTCTCCCCGAAACTAGAGGCGAGCTCTGGTAATCGTCGTCTGGAACACCTCCGCTTGACGACCTCCCCGGCGACGATTACATTGATACAACGAACGATGACAAACACTATGACGACCGCGACGTGAGAAACCCCCCATCCACCTCTTACCCGTGGCTGGTTCTGACCAGCATGGGCCTCTCCTCCATATATCCCTTAGGTTAGAATAGAGTGAAGCATTATGACCTTACGGTTGACGCGCCCTTAATCCCAATAAACCAAAAGGCGAGCGCATTTTCTGATATTCAATTTAACACATCAAGGATTAAATTTATGCAATATTAAACGTGTTTAATCAAAAATAAGAAAATAAATCCGAAAAGAGTTTCAGTTGTATTCAAATCAAGAGCTGAGGTAATGACTATCGTCGGTGTATTATCACATGCATACCTCTCCACCTAATCTCGTCTAATACACGCAAAGGAAAATTACATTAAGAAGCTCCAAGGGAACTAAAACGAAAAGGCCATTTCTAGCGGCTCAAAGGGTATATATACGTACGTATTTGAATCGGGTATTAATGGAATTAGAAGTTAAACTGGCCCGTTCCACGACAGAAGGCTTCATGTTCATGATTTTAATGAACAAAGGCTACACTTTAAGAATGAGTTGGAACAGGAAATTGGACTGACAAAACCAGAGAACGCTCGTTGGTTCATCTTGCCCCCCCCCTTCCCCAACCCCCTCTCAGCAAACTACCCCCACGAACAGACAGAACCATTGCATGTCAGATACAATAGCCCCGACTCATTACTGAACTAAAGCCGAAGCTTCGACAGTAAGTAAAGTATATCGTGAGTGACCGATGAGCAATTCCCTCGTAATTATTATTGTCAAATTAACCGGTTAATTGTTGGACACCAAAGTTCTTAATCACAATGCGATTTAAGATTTAACCTCTGAAGGACATAAGTGCATTTATATTTGTTCAGAGCTTTATACTGTTTAATATAAACAGAATTTGATTTAAACATTATTCTCCGCAAGGATAGTTCTCTATCGGGGCACACTTTTGCGATCCTCGTCACCGCTAATGAAGTAAATGCAATTCACACAATATAGAATAGATATCCATGAAAATAATATCAGTAACACCAATGCATAAAGACAGACCCAGTACACGACACCGGCGACCTTTTGTGAAGCTGGTCTTTGGATGCCTCATTATCCCACACATGTCATGTTACCCTAATGATTAAAATTTAACAAATTTGTCACACCCTTGCTAAAATGTGTAATTATTTGTCTCACAATCATTTGAAGAACTTTTATTATATAACTGCGACAAACTTTCATAATTTATCATTCAGTGTTATTTGTTTTACCAAATTTAATTCCCATCAAAGAATTTACATTTTTTAAATTCCAATAATGTTTTTATATTTTGCTTTCACTATAATGTATACTTTTAACTTTCTATTATAAACTAGGAAAACAATAAAATAATCAAACGCAAAACAAACTCATATTCTTAACTTACTTTACATCACAGGCGGCGCAATATAACCAAACCGGTTGAAGCGCCCTAGTGTCTCACGTCGTCTACATTGTACATCTTCTTCGACTGTAACCAAAAGAAACCAATGGCATCAGTACGCACTTATAATTTCAAACGCTAAGGGGGAATTTAGGCATGTGATCTGATGAAATAATTTTATAATGATGTAAGAAGTAGAAGAGCTCTGGCAATCGTCGTCGGGGACCTTGTCCCCTTCCCTTGACGACCCCCCGGCGACGATGACAATGACACAACGAACGATGACAAAGACGATGACGACCGCGACGTGAGAAACCCCCCTTCCTCCCCTTCCTCTCACCCGTGGCTGGTTCTGACCAGCATGGGCCCCTCCTCTCCCCCCCCCTCTTAGGCTAGAGTGGTGCATTATGACCTAACGGTTGACACGTCCTTAATCCAAATAAACCAAAAACCTAACGGCTGACGCGTCCTTAATCCAAATAAACCATACCCTTACTAAAAGGTGTAATTTTTTGTCTCGCAATATAACAGCGAATATCTTTCTAAATGTATCATTTAATGTTATTCGTTTAACCAAATTTAATTCCCATCAAAGCCTTTTCATTTTTGTTTCCAATCATATTTCTTTTCTCCTCTCGTGTATCATATTTTTTATTTTTATAGTTATAATTACGGTAATATATTTTTTTATATTACATTCAAAATAAAATGTTCTTTTCTTTTCTTTTCTTAACTAAGAAAACAATAAAATAATCAAACGCAAAACAAACTCATTTTCTTAACTTACATCACAGGCGCTGACATGACCTTACCGGTTGCAGCGCCCTAGTTTCTCACGTCGTCGTTACTTCGTTTTTTATGAGGTTACATGTGTTGTCAGAACTGCAATCATATGACAATCTTTATTAACTACTTATTCAATGATATCCAGAGCATAGCTGCATCGCAGCAATCGTCTTCGGGGACCTTGCCCCCTTCCCTTGACGACATTCTCGAAGACGAAACGATGACAGCGACGACGACAATGAATGACACAACGAACGATGACAAAGACGTTGACGACCGCGACGTAACAAACTCCCCTTTCCTCAACTTACCTGTGGCTGGTTCTGACCAGCATGGGCCCACCTCCCCACATCCCATAGGCTAGAGGGGCGCATTATGACCTAACGGTTGAAGCGTCTTAAACATCTTAATTCTTTTTTTAAACTTCTTTTAAAATCTTAGAAAAAAATATAATAATAATAATAAAAATAAACATCATCTTATAATAATAATAATAATAATAATAATAATAATAATAATAATAATAATAATAATAATAATAATAATAATAATAATAATAATAATAATAATAATAATAATCAAACACACCATTAACTCATCTAGTCAATTGTCATAAACACAGGCGGCGCAATATGACCTAACCGGTTGAAGCGCCCTAGTTTAGTTTCTCATGGCGTGGTTTAATTTAGTATTACAAACAAACAATATCACAGGCAGCGTAATTTAACCTGACCGGTTGAAGCGCCCTAGTTTCTCACTTGGCTGTTAGAACTGCCCATGTTATGGTAGATGCGCCAAGCTCGAGGCTGTTTATTTATGATCGACACTCCAAGCGAACTGCAATCAATGATGTCTCCGGGCATATCGTGGTTAGGCACTGATGGCCGCCCTGGCTAGTTGCCTGTGATGATTCCTGGACCCGATAGAATAGAGTGTCTGTTCTTGACACTGGACACTAAACACCATCTGCTCCCGGCATTGTTACTCGCTACACAACCCACGCCATATTAACGTGAGCTCTATCGAATACAAAGTAAAAAATTAAGCAAATAACTAAGTTTCAAATTAAATGTCATCCATAACGAATTTGAAGGGAAAACGTTATTAAAAGCTATTTGAAGTAAATGGTAATTTTAAGATAGGCAAAAACATGATAAAAAATATCAACATAACTTACATCATTAAACGAGGGAGCGGACGACCGAGTGTCTCCATTCAACTCAAAACGGCTTCATTCGGTGATTCTGTCTGTCTGTCTGTACGTCGAAAATCAGCCGAACCGCTGAACAGATTGTGCTGAAATTTTTAACAGACATCCGGTACGAGTTTATTGAGAACTGTTAACAAAATCAGCTAGATCCATTGCGTTTTAATCCTACAATAAATAAAAATGTGATTTTTTAAAATATCGATAGCATTTGTTTAGTAGCAGCTAGCGGGACACTATCTGTGTGGCTGGCATTGCATAGTGGTAAGCATTTAGCCTATCGCACGGAGGGTCGGGGTTCAAAGCCCGTTAGTTCGAACTTTTTTATATTTTTAGACCCACATATTATTTTTGAGGGGTGTTAAATGGGAAATAAAAATTAGATGATTTTGTTTTATATTGGAAATTTGTTAATGTTTCACGCTAATACGTTTTGAACACGATTCGCATTTTGAATGTTCAATTTAAACTAGGGAAACGCCAAAGTCGTTGTTAAATGAGTGAGTGAGCCATGTGTTAAGTACCCGGTATAATTCCCCATACTGGGCTAGATCCAGCCTTAGGTATAGGGGAGGAAAGGGGATGTTCCCGGGTATACTCAACACTTTGGTTCACTCACTCGTTTAACAACGACTTTGGCGTTTCCTAGTTAATACATCTTATCAACTTTCAATTTCACAGGCACATATGAACTTAAATGGTTGAAGGCCATAGTTCTCACGTCGCGTCGTTACTATCGCATTAAAAAATGCATATTGATGAACAATGACAAAGAATTTAATGTCTTTCTCAGCAACAACATATTTTGGTGGAGGTGCCGGTTCGATATATTTCTCCTTTATCGAACACTTTGTCTCGACGTCCATGTTTACCAAAATATAGTGTCATTCATTTATAACTAGGAAAATGCTTAAGTCCCGCCGCGTTGATGGATGAGCTTTTTTGTAAGTTTTTAGTTTGAGTAGGACCACTTTTCCTCTTTAGAAAGATTTGCCATGAACATCAAAGGTTTACTTTGGTATTCACAGATGGCTCCAAAATTGACAACAAGGTTGGAAGTGCCTTTTATTGCTCCACCTTAACTGAACGTTTCAGGCTAAGCGACGTGTGTTCAGTTTTCACTGCAGAGTTATTCGCCATCCGTGAAGCTCTTAAATACATTCTAAGGTGGTATTGTCTAGACTTCGTATAGGCCACACACGCCTAACTCACGGAAATCTCTTAACCAGAGAAAAGGTTATTCCCATATGTGACACATGTGATGTACCTTTAACCGTACATCATATGCTAGCAGAATGTACCAAATATGATGCCTTGCGCATGCAATTTGATCTCTCCCAATCATATAAAGAACTTCTATCATATGATAACGGCGACAAACTTTCTAAATTTCTCATCCATAGTAATCTATTTAACAAAATTTAATTCACATCATACACATTTCTTTCTTTTCTTTATTTTCATTCACAGACATAACTTTTATTTTGCTATAACTTTCAACATCATAATTTTATTTTGTTATTTATACACTTAGAAAACAATCTAATCATCAAACATGCCTGCATTAACTCTTCTCATTTACTTTCATTCACAGGCGGCGCAATATGACCTTACCGGTTGAAGCGCCCTAGTTTCTAACGTCGAACTAGGTAATCCAACCACGTCTCTTGCTACAAGCTGTAAAATAATATGTCGAGAATTGCAATTAAAATATGGCAGTGTCCGTGGTGGAATTGGCCCAGCCAAGAGAAATATTCCACCTCGCAAACATGAGGTAGTAAAAAAGGTAGTGTATAAATCCCCGAAACTAGAGAAACCCGAAACTAACTCTTTCAATCGTCGTCGGGGACACCTCCTCCTTCTCCTGACGACCTCCACGACGACAATAATAATGATACAACGAACGATGACAAAAACGATGACGACCGCGACGTGAGGATCGTCCTTTCTTCCCCCTACCCGTGGCTGGTTCTGACCAGCATGGGCTCCTCCTCCCTATATTCCCTAGGCTTGTCTAACTCACGAATATCTCTTAACCTGAGAAAAGGTTATTCCCAGAGTCAGTGATTTACATACAATTGTACAAGGAGCTCCGTAGGAATAATAATATAAATATAATAAAATTAATTACAACCTCACACTAAACGTTTATCAAACTAATATTATCACGGCCCAACAGTCATCGTTAGTTGACTCTCACTTTCGCTAGGGGCGCGCGTGACGGTTTGACAGCATGTTTTGCTAGCGAGTTTCGATACAATATAGTATTGGTTTACTGTGATTGAACCATATTATTATTTTCCTATGACAAAAATGCCGACTAACCTTATATCCTGTAAAATAATTTTAAAAAATTGTCAAATGTAGAAAAATATTTGTTTTAAACTTTGATTAATTGCCAACATTGTGTTTATGCTTGAATTTTAGCAGTTTTTGCTGCAATTATCTTCAAATGGTTGGATGAAAGGTATTTCATATATTTTACTTGTAGGGCATGCGTAATATTAGCACTTTCCATTGATCTGGAACAAAAATTTCATCAAACGAGGATGGGTTCAGTACTAATTTGTGCCATATCCACTTGTTAGTACATCAAATGGGATATGACACAAATAAGCACCAAGATATTGTATCGTCTGGTGGAGGTGGCACAAACTGACATTGCTAAAACACTGTTTAAGCATAAATATTTAACCATATTATTTTGTTATTAGCAACAATGACTACTAACAATAACTCTAAAACATCTAACTCCAAAAAAACGAAAAGTGGATATGACACAAATAAGTACTATAGGATGACGAAGTATTTGAATTGAATGACAGCTAGCAACATAACCTCGAAATTTGCTGTCAAATTACAACAAAATCGTACTTTTGTCCATCCGTGAAATATTGCACATTTTAACTTTATTTCTTATTCTGTATTTTACACCTAGGTGTAACTACCACAATTTGAGGTGGACATAAGAACAAACCTACCGACTCTCAAAACTTTGCATAATAATAATCAAACACACCATTAACTCATCTAGTCAATTGTTATAAACACAGGCGGCGCAATATGACCTAACCGGTTGAAGCGCCCTAGTTTCTCACGTCGTCGTTGTATCGGTGGGCAAATTTTGTTATAAACTCTGGACCCAGGTTGATCGTAGAAGGTGAGAAAAGATATCAAGTCCACCTCGCATACATCAGCTATAATGAAGGGGAGAATTATACTCCCCGAAACTAGAAGTGAGCTCTGGCCGTCGTCGAACTCACCCTTAATTCCCACCCATTTGGCCTAAGACGATGACGACCGTGACGTGAGAAACCCCCCTTTCTCCCCTTACCCGTGGCTGGTCATATGATAACGGCGACAAACTTTCTAAATTTCTCATCCAAAGTATTTTATTTAACAAAATTTAATTCACATAATACACATTTCATTAATTTATTTATTTTTATTCACATAAATAATTTTTGTTTCGCTTTAACTGTCATCATCATCATCATTTTATTTTGTTATGTGTTCACTAAGAAAACAATCTAATCATCAAACACACCATTAACTTATCTCATCATCTTTCATTATCACAGGCGGCGCAATATGACCTAACCGGTTGAAGCGCTCTAGTCTCTCACGTCGTCGTTGACTTGTGGTGTATTATTATCTAACGGTTGACGCGCCCTTAATCCAAATGAACCAAAACCTAAGCCTATCATAGTGATTTGATGTATTTCATTTTTTTCAATCCATGTTTCACTTGTAATAAACATGTTTTGCATGTACTGTGAGTGACGGTAACAGCATGATTTCATACATTTTGCGACAGAAGATAAAACATGATAATGTGTGTATCTCTGTTTGACAATTTATTTCGCTTCAAGAATGATTTTTAAGAATGATATAAAATGAATATATATATACATTCTATAAAATGTTACAACGCTGTTGTGAGGGTTTCAAAGCAACGGAACACGTCTCAAGGGAATACAAACAGCATTTGAAGTAAGCTCTTTCTGAACTTTTCCTTGTCTAGTGTTCTTTTAGCTGTAAGTGGTTACTGAGAATGGGGAACTTGTAACTGTAAAGCGGAAAACGTTCTGTAAGAGAGAGGATTACCCTAGATGTTCTGGAACAGACTAGAAAACACAAGATGAAGCTTAAATACTTGTCAATGTTCAGTAGGAGAATCAGCAGAATGTCAGGATTTAGCACAGGTTAGAGTAAGATTCAAAAACAAGAACACAACGTGGTTCAAACATCAACATATTGATAGCTCAAGCGCATGAAGATGGAGAACTCCCATTCCATCACACCCCCGTCTGGGCCCGGGGTAGAATTTGGCCCAGAGCATGGCTCTGCTAATCGTAAAAGGCAATTCAAGAAAAAAAGACCACCTCGCAAACATAAGCTAGAAAAAGCGAACTATCTTCCTCCCTGAAACTAGAGGCGAGCTCTGGCAATCGTCGTCGGGGACCTTGCCCCCTTCCCTTGACGACCCCCCGGCGACGATGACAATGACTCAACGAACGATGACAAAGACGATGACGACCGCGACGTGAGAAACCCCCCTTCCTCCCCTTACCCGTGGCTGGTTCTGACCAGCATGGCCCCCCTCCCCCACCCCCCTTAGGCTAGAGTGGTGCATTATGACCTAACGGTTGACGCGTCCTTAATCCAAATAAACAAATCCATTCCATCACATGAAAACGGCAACAAACTCAACTATCTCATTAAATTTATTTAACAAAATATAATTCACATCAAACACATTTCATTTCTATTTACTTTATTGTCATTAATATAATTTATGTCATTTTTTCTTATTTTTATAAAGTTTGTTAACAACATTATCATCAAAAACACCATAACACATTTCAATAACATTCAAAATCACAGGTGGCGCAATATGTTTTTAGTTTATATGGATGACCTAAGCGGTTGAAGCGCCCTAGTTTCTCACGTCGTCGTAATGAGGTTTGCAGGTGCCCCCTTCCTCCTTTTACCCGTGGCTGGTTCTGACCAGCATGGGCCCCTCCTCCCCCCCCCCCTTAGGCTAGAGTGGTGCATTATGACCTAACGGTTGACGCGTCCTTAATCCAAATAAACCAAAAAAAATAAACCAAATCGTCTTAGTCCAAACATTATAAAACGTAATTATTTTTAGAAAAGATCGGCGATAACAAGAGAACCCATTCCTTCACCCACCCCCCTAGCCTTTGGCTGGATCTGTCCAGCACGAATTTTGTCATCTTCTTCGTCCCCGTCTGGGCCCGGGGTAGAATTGGCCCAGAGCACGGCTCTGATTATCGTAAGAGGCGATTCAAGAGAAAAAGTCCACCTCGCAAACATCAGCTAGCAAGAGAGGAGTATTTACTCCCCGAAACTAGAAGCGAGCTCTGGCAGTCGTAGTCGGGGACCCCTCCACATCCCTTTCCTCACCCTAGGGCCCCACCCACTTATTACACCCACGTTCACGTAACGAGTGTGAGTATTTGCTGCAGGGTCTGTCTCCCCGGCCCACGTGCACACACGCACACGCACACAGGAGGAGGGATAATAAACACACGGCAGCTAGGTACAGCTCCCCGAGGAGCCCCCCCCCCCCAACACGCTCGTTGTTCCAACAACTCAACCAGAGGAGATATAACGAGAGTTTGGTGTAGAGTCGGTAGTCTCAACCTTTCTCCGTGTGTGACACGTTCATTGTGGCGTTATATCAGATTTCGATTTTCTAAGACAATTTAATTAAGGTACAAATGTCCGATACATCCAAGTTATTTACTAAATGTATTTCACATTATTAATATTTTAATTTGTATTCGAATAATTTATTTAATTCTATTGTTAAAACAATAATCCTTATAATTTACGTTTAATTTATAAACTTACAATACAATATCAAAAATACCACACATCAAACTCAATTTATTAAGTAACAATACCACAGGCGGCGCATTGAGACCTAATCGGTTGAAGTACCCTAGTTTCTCAGGTGGTCGTTTAGTTTCGTCATTCGTAGTCGGAAATAAAAACATGAAAACGCAACACATACAAACTCTTAAATTTAAAGCCAACGGCAAAATATTATTTGATTCGATTGTAAATTAGCCCAGCAAGAAAAGCTTATTTCTACAATAATTAAAACTTGAAACTGAGAAAGTTGATCCACTTTGTTGTGTCAATCCCCATCTGGACCGGGGTAGAATTGGCCCAGAGCATGGCTCTGCTAATCGTAAAAGGCGATTCAAGAGAAAAAGTCCACCTCGCAAACATCAGCTAGAAAAAGCAGAGTATCTTACTCCCCGAAACTAGAGGCGAGCTCTGGCAATCGTCGTCGGGGACCTTGTCCCCTTCCCTTGACGACCCCCCGGCGACGATGACAATGACACAACGAACGATGACAAAGACGATGACGACTGCGACGTGAGAAACCCCCCTTCCTCCTCCTACCTGTGGCTGGTTCTGACCAGCATGGGCCCCTCAGCTAGAGTGGTGCATTATGACCTAACGGTTGACGCGTCCTTAATCCCAAATAATCCAAAAAATTCTGGCAAGCGTCGTCGGGGACCTTGTCCCCTTCCCTTGACGACCCCCCGGCGACGATGACAATGACACAACGAATGGTGACAAAGACGATGACGACCGCGACGTGAGAAACCCCCCTTCCTCCTCTTACCCGTGGCTGGTTCTGACCAGCATAGGCCACTCCTCCCCATATCCTTTAGGTTAGAGTGTCGCATTATGACCTAACGGTTGACGCGGCCTTTATTTTAATGCATCCAACAAAAAACTCCCCTAGACTACAGATGCGCATTCTGAACTAACGGTTGACGCGCCCTTAATAAAATAAAAATGTTGTACCAATGTATAATAATAGCTGCTATTTTGACCACGCAGCCGAACTAATTTGCAATCGAAGCCGCTCGAGTTGCCAAACTCTCCGCTCAAGCGTGGCCACTCGAAGTGAGTTCGATAAACTTCAAGGGTCCTGATTGCGATATCCGCACGGTCACCGCAAGTTGCGGTCGCACCGACGCTCTCGCTTGGCCCGGAATTCGTTGTGGTAGGTCTTGATTACAATTACCAGCCCCTGCTTTCTTGGCTTTTCGCTAATTGTGTCACCGGTATGACCTACCACCGCTGCGGGTCGATTGCAGACATACACCGCACTGACCAATATTAGCTGCATTCCGATACGGGTAGTCACACCACAAAACTTACAGAACGAAGTTCGTATATTAAAAATTAAGAGCTCTGGCAGGCGACATAAAAAACTGTCCCCGTTCCCACCCCTTGCTCTCGACTGGTTCTGTCCAGCACGGTGGTATTCTCCCTACATCTCCTAGGCTAGTTTGGCGAACTACAAACTAACGGTTGACTCGACCTTTAATCAAAAGAAAAAAAAGTTTAATAATCAGAATACCGATTAAAAGAAATTTATACAAAATTATATGAATTTGATACATTGACATACACATTTGTGAAGGGGAAACCAGGAGGGGGCATGCATAGCCTAATCCTCTCGAAAAGAACCAAAAGGACCAACGGATTTACGTCCCATCCGAAAGGACGGTGAAACCTTGACAGTCGTATAGGTTCCTCCACTAACCCGGACTGCATAGCAGACGTCGAGGAGAACGAAGCCGTTACACTAGCTCTAGAACCCTCAATCTGCTCTAGCCAGCGGTATACGTGTGTCTTAGGGCAGTACGTTCATCCACTCTACCCCTGACCACGCACAAAGGTTGCTTAACTTCTGTGTTCGAGTGAGAACCGGCTAAGCGATCGCGATAAGACCGCTGCAGGGTTACTATAAGCTACGAGGTTCGCCTACTATCACAGTCCTACTTCTTTTAAATATTGATCAACAGGTACAAAGAATCGCCTCCCATCCCTCCCCCGTCTGGGCCCGGGGTAGAATTGGCCTAGAGCATGGCTCTGCTAATCGAAAAAGGCGATTCAAGAGAAAAAGTCCACCTCGCAAACATCAGCTAGTAAGAGCAGAGTATCTTACTCCCCGAAACTAGAGGCGAGCTCTGGCAATCGTCGTCGGGAACCTTGCCCCCTTCCCTTGACGACCCCCCGGCGACGATGACAATGACACAACAAACGATGACAAAGACGATGACGACCGCGACGTGAGAAACCCCCCTTCCTCCCCTTACCCATGGCTGGTTCTGACCAGCATGGGCCCCTCCTCCCCCCCCCCTCCCTTAGGCTAGAGTGGTGCATTATGACCTAACGGTTGACGCGTCCTTAATCCAAATAAACCAAAACCAAACCCAACCCCGTGGCTGGTTCTGACCAGCCTGGGCCCCTCCTTAATCCTGTCAAATAAGATCTTATATTATCGTTTAGAGGAAATAATTGCGATGTGGCTGAATTTTTGCAGAGACCTTCCTTATATAATACTTATCAACGTACTAAAACTCCCCTACAATCGAGATGGAGCTTCGGCCGCCATATTGGAAAATGGCGGCCAAAAAGTGTTGGTTATCGAATATCTCCAAATTGGTTGAAGATAGACAAAATGTTGCAGTTGCAAAAATATTCCCCATTCAATTCCCTACAAAAAGTGTCTTCTATAGTTTTGGTAAGGGCAAAGGTTACGTCAAAAAAACTTGGTTTATAAGTTGCTCATTGGAGTACCAGCTGATTTCCTAATTTTTCACGCCCAGCATCAAACAATGCCCGGTAAATCCATAAGAAATCGACTTAAATATAAAAGGACTTTTGTACGGGGGTTATTAAAGTTTTTATTAGTATTTTAAAAAATCAGGTCTGCAAAATCGGATTTTGCATTTACCCGGAATTTGGGTTTTTCCATTGTTGGCATTTCCTCAAAAATGCCATATTTGACTGTCCATTATTAAGCACTAAATAGCATTGGAGGAAAAATTCTTTCTACGCACATTGAAGTGACTTAAATAACGATGAGATAACAACCAAAGTTTTAATCCAATATGGCTGATAATTCCTAATATCCACAACATCAAAGTGAATGATGTAACAAAAAGAGTGTAAAAACAGCACGAAAACAGTATTCATATTGTGAATATTAGGAATTAGTAGTCACATTGGGTTTAAACTTTGGTTGTAATCGGATCATTATTTAAGTCATTGCAATGTGCATAGAAAGAATTTTTCCTCCAATGCTATTTGGTGCTTAATAATAGACAGTCAATTATTGCATTTTTTAGGAAATGCCAACAATGGTAAAACCCAAATTCCGGGTAAATGCAAAATTCGATTTCGCAGACCTGATTTTTAAAATACTAATGAAAGCTTTCATGACCCCCGTACAAAAGTCCTTTTGTATTTAAATTGATTTCTTACGGATTTACCGGGCATTGTTTGATGCTAGGCGTGAAAATTAGGAAATTAGCTGGTACTCCAATAAGCAACTTATAAACCACGATTTTGTGACGTAACCTTTGCCCCCACCAAAACTATAAAAGACACCGTTTTTGTAGGGAATTGAATGGGGAATATTTTTGCCATTGCAACATTTTGTCTATCTCCAACCAATTTGGAGATATTCGATAACCAACACGTTTTGGCCGCCATTTTCCAATATGGCGGCCGAAGCTCCATTCCGATTGTAGGGGAGTTTTAGTATGTTGATAAGTATTATATAAGGAAGGTCTCTGCAAAAATTCAGCCACATCGCAATTATTTCCTCAAAAATTCTTACTTGACAGGATTACCTCCCCATTCTATTATTATTACTATTATTTTTATTCACATACATAACTTTTGTTTTGCTATTACTCTCATTATCATCATATTATTTTGTTTTTGTATACACTTGGAAAACAATATAATCATCAAAATCACCATTAACTTATCTCATTAAATTTCATTATCACAGGCGGCGCAATATGACCTAACCGGTTGAAGCGCCAGTTTCTCACGTCGCCGTCGTTCCATCACTGCTGAAGTATGAAAACGAGTTTGTTATTTCAGCACATTAAATATATATTCTATATCCGAGGTCTTGTAACACGATATTGCGGCCGGCTCTCATGCACCTCTAATAAAAAGCTAAACAATTTAATCTCCATGGAGTATATGAAAATTTCGGGAATGATACATGCGGTTTCCCAAAGCAAGCGTTTTGAAAAATTTATCGTGTAAATCTTCGGAGTATGATCTCAACTGACTGAATTTACACATATAATGTTTATTTAACATGTCTAATAAAAAAAGGCAGATTTTGTAGATCAATAAATAGGTAATAAAACATCGTTTCATTTTGAAGTTGTTTCATATCGTGTTGACTGAATGTATTTAAACCCAGCTTAAATACTTTTTTGTTCTTTTGAAATTTTGAAAGTAAGTTGTGAAATTATAACTGTTATGTACACGCAATTCTGTGAACAATAATAATGTAATCAATTTCAATTCTTTGATTGAAATACAACTCTTTTGTTAGTTTATTATTATAGTTCGTTAAATAGCACGTGATAAAACCTTTTTTTCAAATTAAATTCAAATTTGGTTACATTGGACCTATTTTGACAACAACAATTAAGGTTTCCAATTATTCGAATAATTTTCATGTTAGACCTACAAAGAAAGACGGAAAAGTACTTACATATTTTAATTCAACAATACTGAATTTAGTTATCTCAAATGTGGTGGATAATATCAAGTTTATTGTTTCATATGTAAATTTGAGTAAATGCAATGACGCCATTACACATTTCACAATTACATTATAACATTACAATTCTAGAAATGATAACGATGCGTATTGAGTTCAGGACCAATTGACCGAATTTCACAATAAAACCATTAGAAATTCTGTTGGATGATTTGGGTTTATGTGATACTGTATGTTATTTTAATGATACGTTTAGAACCGAATTGACCGGACTGAGTACAAAGTGATTAAAACGTAATTAGTTTCTATATGGCTTTAACAATAGGTTTGCCAGTCGAATCAGAGCCAACAAATCATAAATACAAGTCCTAAATCTCATTACTTGACGTAGTCTTATAAATTAATTTAAATGTACGAATAACCATTATACATTTTTATAATATCACTTTGATGTATTTTCTATTACTTTTCTATAACAAACTTGAAAAAACTATTAATTCAATTTAATAACTTTCAATGTCACAGGCGGCGCCATATGACCTACTCGGTTTGAGCGCCCTAATTTCTCACGTAGTACTTAAGTAGAAAAATGATCATTGTTGCTGTATATAAAACCTTGAAAGCTTCATTACCCTGGTAGGCAACTTAATCATTAAGACTTAAGATAATTAATAGATCCCAATTTATTTCCCCTAACAAATTATCACCAGTAGCCAATGAAGAGCTTCCATATCCACTTCAAGATTTTCCTGCGTTCCAATTCGTTAAGCTAACGTCTCTCTCATATCTTACTAATCTCCACAATCCTTCATCCCGATTCGGCGAGACGGCGTGGAAGATTTCGCCACGATCACCCCCCCCCCCCCCCCAACGTTGTGACGAACAGTCGTGATTATAGCGGGCGACAGCGCGGGAGGGGAAGGGGGGGGGGGAGTCGACACCAGAGCCCCTGCTAGAACTGACGTGGATGCCTGGGAAACAGACTGGACGAGTACAATTCAGAAACGAGATAGGACAAAGAAAAAAACTTCTGATGCAATCGTAGTTATCTAACAGGAGTTTTTAAAAAGTAGAAAATGAGTCACAACGTAGACTAGTTTACAGATAAGCCTACATCGATAAAGGTAACTTAATTATTTGGATTAAGGACGCGTCAACCGTTAGGTCATAATGCACCACTCTAACCTAGGGGGGGGGGAGGAAGAGGGGCCCATGCTGGTCAGAACCAGCCACGGGAAAGGGGAGGAAGGGTGGTTTCTCACGTCGCGGTCGTCATTGTCTTTATCATTGTTCGTGGTGTCATTGTCTTTGTCATCGTCGCCGGGGGGTCGTCAAGGGAAGGGGGGCAAGGTCCCCGGCGACGATTGCCAGAGCTCACCACTAGATTCGGGGAATAATATACTACCCTTCTTACTAGCTGATGTTTGCAAGGTGGACTTTTTCTCTTGAATCGCCTTTTACGATTAGCAGAGCCATGCTCTGGGCCAATTCTACCCCGGGCCCAGACGGGTGATAAAGTAACTCAAGCATTATATGCGATTCTACTTCACTCCATATATTGCCCGCGACTTATTCTGTGTAGCACGCGAGTCTGTTCTCCCCACATCCATTATAGGATAGAGATTAGTGCTTTATGACCTAACGGTTGACACGCCCTTATATCCAAATAACCCAAACCTTACTTTCCTCACACATCTCATATTTTAGCCCCGAGCATTACTCCACCGATCACAACCGGGGAAATATAAAACAACATCCCCTAACTATCAGCCGGGGTGTAGGGGAGTATTTTACTCCCAAAACTAGAGGTGTTCGTGACCCCAGCCAGTTGTCGGTGACCATACCACTTCTCTCGACGACTTAATCGATTACGTCGATGACAAAGAAGACAACGACATGAGAAACACTGCCTTCACTTAGACAGTCTCAACTCTCACTTTGCAAACATCAGCTAGCAAGAAGGGTAGTATATTACTCCCCGAATATAGAGGCGAGCTCTGGCAATCGTCGCCGGGGACCTTGCCCCCTTCCCTTGACGACACCCCCGCGACGATGACAAAGACAATGACACACGAACAATGACAAAGACAATGACGACCGCGACGTGAGAAACACCCCTTCCTCCCCTTACCCATGGCTCGTTCTGATCCAGCACGGGGCCCCTTTTCCTCCCCCCCCTTCCTTAGGTTAGAGTGGTGCATTATGACCTAACGGTTGACGCGTTCTTAAGCCAAATAAACAAAAAAATTCCCACTGGGTCCGGGGTAGAATTGGCCCAGAGCATGGCTCTGCTAATAGCAAAAGGCGATTCAAGAGAAAAGTCCAACTCGCAAACATCAGCTAGTAAGAGCGGAGTATCTTACTCCCCAAACTAGAGGCGAGCTTGGCAATCGTCGTCGGGGACCTTTGCCCCTTCTCCCATGACGACCCCCCGGCGACGATGACAATGACACAACGAACGATGACAAAGACGATGACGACCGCGACGTGAGAAACCCCCCTTTCCCCCCCTTACCCATGGCTGGTTCTGACCAGCATGGGCCCCTCCTCCCCACCCCCTTAGGCTAGAGTGGTGCATTATGACCTAACAGTTGACGCGTCCTTAATCCAAATAAACAAAAAAAAAAAATCAACTCTCACTTATAGAGAAGATGTGGTATTGTCCAGACTTCGAATAGGCCACACACGTCTAGCTCACAGATGTGCAGTGTTGGGTCAGTTCTTTTTTAAAATGAACTTTTTAAAAGTTCAGTTCACAGCTCAAATAATGAACTTTTAAAAAGTTCAAGTTCTTTTATAACCTAAAATTTTGAAAGTTCAAGTTCGTCTAAAATATGAACTAAGTTCTTTTAAAAGTTCTTTGTAAAAAAAAATCACTATATTATTAAAGGCTTGCGGAAATGAAGAAAAACACGAAGAAAACATTAGAGGTGTTCAAATACCAAACTACTCGCGAGTTTGAGTCATTCTCTCGTCAGCTTGTAAAATTATGGCAGATACTTAGCCTACGATGAACAACGATTTGTTATTGTTTTAAAGCGTCGACGGCGGCGAGTCGACGGCTGCTCACGCACGGAAAGAACTTTCAATGAACTTTCTAAAACTGAAAAGTTCGTTATCAGAAAGAACTTTTAAAAGTTCAAGTTCATTCATTTAAAAAAAGAGTAAGTTTACTGAAAAGTTCACTAAAAAGAACGCGTTCACGAGAACGCGTACATCATATGCTAACAGAATGTACCAAATATGATGCCTTGCGCATGCAATTTGATCTCTCCCTTATCATATGAAGAACTTCTATCATATGATAACGGCGACAAACTTTCTAAATTTCTCATCCATAGTAAACTATTTAACAAAATTTAATTCACATCATATACATTTCTTTCTTTTCTTTATTTTCATTCTCATACATAACTTTTATTTTGCTATTACTTTCATCATCATCAATTTATTTTGTTATTTATACACTTAGAAAACAATCTAATCATCAAACATACCTAGATTGTTTTCTAAGTGTATAAATAACAAAATAAATTGAAGATGAAGACAATCTAATCATCAAACATACCTTCCCCGTCTGGGCCCGGGGTAGAATAGGCCCAGAGCATGGCTCTGCTAATCGTAAAAGGCGATTCAAGAGAAAAAGTCCACCTCGCAAACATCAGCTAGTAAGCGGGTAGTATATTACTCCCCGAACCTAGAGGCGAGCTCTGGCAATCGTCGTCGGGGACCTTGCCCCCTTCCCTTGACGACCCCCCGACGACGATGACAATGACACAACGAACGATGACAAAGACGATGACGACCACGGCGTGAGAAACCCCCTTCCTCCCCTTATACCCGTGGCTGGTTCTGACCAGCATGGGCTTCTCCCCCCCCCCCCCTTAGGCTAGAGTGGTGCATTATGACCTAACGGTTGACGCGTCCTTAATCCAAATAAACCAATCAAACATACCTGCATTAACTCTTCTAATTTACTTTCATTCACAGGCGGCGCAATATGACCTAACCGGTTGAAGCGCCCTAGTTTCTCACGTCGTCCTCGTTGTTACATATACACTTATAAAACAATCTAATAATGAAAAAAACACCATTAACTCATATTATCAACTTTCATTATCACAGGCGGTGCAATATGACCTAACCGGTTGAAGCGCCCTAGTTTCTCACGTCGTCGTTTGCAGGTTTACTAAGAATGGTTTTGAAAGGAGCTAAATTCTCTCACATATCTTGGAAATATTACACATTTCCAGTAGTTAAAATTAATTAGAACTAGAGAGCATACCCCAGAAAGGGTGTTTTAAATAGTTTACTATCCACTTTTAATCTCCATTCATAACAGTAACCGTTTCTTCTGTAGGGTCTTTGCTCGTCTTCAGAATCCATTTAATGCTTAAAACTACCTGAATCTTAACTCCAACATATGCTTCATAATTTATTTCACTGCAACGAAGCTTAAAGCTCAGTTAAATTATTCCGTTTATAATTAAGTTTAAACTAGCCAAGTACGAAACCCACATGAAAGATTGCAGTGTTTTTCTTACATGATATTTTATCATTTAATGAGCACGTTATCAACGAACGGGAAAAGAAATAATAAAGCTCGTTTTGTGACACGTCATTCGTCTTGGTCCACTTAAGAATGTCATAAGGTTAGTTAGGGCTAGTCAAGTATCAACATGTCGTAAGGTCACTTCATCATAAAACAATATTAGTGCCAAGTGGAGGAGGTTTTGTGTTGAACCACACACACGTGACCTAGATTCGCGAGTCAAAGAGAGACACGTGCTGCTTTGCGGCGGAATCGTTAACTATAGAAATAAGTTGAGGCTAACAGATGTTGTTGATGAAGAAAGGGACACATGGTCAAGGTTTTACGAAAGTTAATTGCATAGGTGCATTTTATAATTGCTGATGTAACCTTTCTACATAGAGGTCTAAACGCTACATTATCACTCTTTATCCAGGTCCCCCGTCTGGGCCCGGGGTAGAATTGGCCCAGATAATGGCTTAGTTAATCGTAGAAGGCGATTTAAGAGAAAAGGTCCACCTCGCAAACATCAGCTTGTAAGATCGGAGTGTATTGATCCCCGAAATCTCTCCGACGACGATGACAATCGACACAACGAACGATGACGATGACAAAGACGATGACGACCGCGACGTGTGAATCCCCATTTCCTCCCTCTCTACCTCGACGGACTGGTTTCCTTATGTGGTGAGCATGGGCCCCTCCTCCCCCACCCCCCAGGTTAGAGGGGTGCATTATGATCTAACGGTTGACGCGCCCTTATCCAATACCAAAAAACCAAAAAAAAACTTTGACCTTAATGTAAAAAAAAAACTGTGCCGTACACTGGGGCAATTTTCACCATGCCTTCACTGTTCTATTTTACCATTGTAACTTTCTTCTTTAAATTTGCGTTATTGTAAGATCTTATTATATCACTTTTCCAGGTATTATGTTTGCTTCCGTGCACATAAACTCGAATTGAAACGTTGATCGTGCAAATAGTGCATGTTTAGGGCTCACTAAAACTTCCTTTTCGATGTGTTACGTAACAAGTGCAAATAGCAACGAGATTAAAAAACAATCAATAATAGTTCTGTGTCATTGTATCCAACATGACAAACTTTATTCAAATCCAGCATTTAAACACGAACTTTACGTCCACCCGAATACAAAATGCAAGCCACAAACTGTTACAAAGTAGAATACCAAGAAATTGCGTGCGTGTAATTGCTTTCATTAAAAATAATAATTGCGGAGAAGACGAAAACTTATTTGTTGTGAGCGCGCAAAATTAAAAAGCGGTACGTTTTTCCGGGGCGTGCATGTTAGAATCTCTTAGAAATTTGACCTTAATAAATAAAAGTTCTTCCGGATGGTTTATTTCTAGCTTCATATTATCTCATTTGCCGGTTTGGCCTGCACTGCACCGTGCTGGGAATCAGAAGGAACGAGTGTAATAATCATTTAGCATGGGGACGTGCCTGGCGTAATGCCGACGGTCTTATGTTCGACGGTGTGGCCGTGGGCACGTAGGCGAGCGTGCACAGCAGGGGATGCGACTAATAACGCTAATCGTATGCGTATATGAGAGTTATGACTGCAAGGTGTGCTACTTCTTTGGGAAGGTTTTTGTTCTCCTGAAGTTCGTTCTATATGTTGGAATTTGGTGAGACCCCGTCTGAGCCCGGGGTAGAAATTGGCCTGGGAATGGGTCTACTGCGGTGTTTCCCAAAACTTTTGACCATTTAGAACGCCAAACGGTCGCGACAACCATTTTATTTCAAACAAAGAAAAGAGACAAATCTTGAAAACATAAGCTGGTAGTGGTTAGTAAACTCCCCGAAACTAGAGGCGAGCTCTGGCGGTCAACGTCAGGGACCTCCCCCCCTTCCCTTGACGACCTTTACAACGAAGACGTCAATGACAATGACAACACTAACGATGACATTCTTCCTCCCCCATATCCGTAGCTGGTTCTGACCAGCATGGGATATTCCTCCCCATATTCTCTATGCCAGAGGATGGTCCATTGTGACTTAACGGTTTACGCGCCCTTAAACCGAAAAACCTTACTTCGTTTCTGTGTATAGGACTTCGGTAAGTGATGAAATGTTTAAGGCGCACTGTGACTTTAGATTGACAACTGTGTGACCTTCATATCAGACCAGCTGCAATATTATGATCACGCGTAACAGGGCAGGGCCGCAGCGATGTTTCAAGTTTTGCTTGTAGATTTAGAAAACTTTTTTTTAAATAATAAACATTTCATTTTTCAAACAAATAAATAATTTGGCCATTGCTATCACTATCATCACAACCATTTTATTCCTTTTTACTTAAAAACAACTCTTGATTAACTTACAATCACGGCGCAATATGCATAACACGGGTAAAGCGCCTTTGTTTCTCACGTCGCCCTTAAAATATGGAGTCATTTTTTTAAAATCAAATACGGTACAAAAAATTAGCTGGTTGAAAAGTGTTTGTATAATATGTTCTTTTAGTGAGGGAAGGATTGTAGGAAAATCTCTGAAAGCCGATCTGCGCCTTATCCATCGATCTACTTCGTTTTCGTTCGTTTTGATTACAATCTCAAGTTCCAACTGATTGTTTCGTAATAGGCGAGGCTGGATACAAACTCTAAAATAATCCGCCTACGAGCGGAATATTGAATTTCAACAGGAGTAGCTCACTATGATTATATTATGGCGAGAGAGCCCAACCGAGTACCAAAGGTACTTGCGGGAAAGTTATTTAGGTAATCAGCTTCATTGAGAGGTTTCTAAGCTTAGAATAGAATTAACAACAGAAACAATGACTAAAACAGAATATCGAAACTAGTAGTAACTATTACACGTGAGATTTAGTTACTAGTGTTGTGACGTACAATAAAAACGTAAGACAACCCTTTCCCCATCCTTACCGTGAGTGATTATCTTGGTAAATCCTTCAATATTGTAATAAATGTGCATCGACAAGCATTTTTAAATAGGTACTGAAAAGTCTTCAAAATAGAACTTCACAATAACAGAATGTTATTCTCTCAAAGGAATCTTCTTATGAATAAATTACCTCTGCAATTCTAAAAATAATAACAAATGTATTTATTCCTAACGGGGTTTTCAAGATTTTTACGTATAAATCTCGAAATTTACGTGGAGAACGAAAGATCTAGCATCTTGCGCAGTGATGCTAACAACTGCAGACAAGAGGAGATTTCATCCTCTTTGAATCTTTTTCTCCTTTTCCTACAAAGTCAACTCAAGTTCCTTTGAAGGCTTACTCGGATTTATATCTGTCTGTCTGTCTGAAACATTATTGTTCAAGTTTCATTTTAGATACTTTTCGGAAGTTAACTATGATTTTGAGAACGTTCAAAATGCACGTTATAATTAAATACATCGTTAAAGATGTTAGCAATTTTAACTATAAATAATTGTATTTATAATCCATAATATGAGATAATTTGATTATGACAAAGACGATGACGACTGCGACGTGAGAAACCCCTCTTCCTCCCCCTATCCCGTGGCTGGTTCTGACCAGCATGGGCCCCTCCTCCCCCCCCCCCCCTTTAGGCTAGAGTGGTGCATTATGACCTAACGGTTGACGCGTCCTTAATCCAAATAATCCAAATTGTATCTATAGTGTAAGAAACAATATTCTTCAAACCACGCGGAAAATACATAATTGCGTAATATTATACAACCTCTGGCCGATGTTTTGAAAGTCGAAGAAATAAGGCTAAAACGTTTTCTGAATGACAGAGGGCCTTACACACAACAGTAATTGTTTTTTTGTTTTTTTAATTTGGGGTGGGAACATAATCTCAATTTTGGCCATTATGTGTCGTTTTTTTTTTACAATAGTGTAGCCAGCACGTCTTGTGCAAAATTACATTTTGAAATCGGTTTTCTGGATATAGTTTCTAAACACCTTAAGCTTCAACTTCAGCTAAAAGGACACATCTTAAATAACAGTTGTTTTACATTTTTTTTTGTCAAACGGTACAAATATGGGAATTTTCGAGTTTTGTAACGTCTGCTTTAAACATCCTGTAAACCAATTGTTATTTCAGAAACCTATTTGTCTTCATAGCTGAAGTTAAAGGTGTTTAGAAATATCCAGAAAATTTATTTTCAAAATTAAATTTTGGACAAGATGTGTTGGCTACACTATTATAAAAAAAACGACAATAAATGGCCAACATTGAGGTTATATCCCCCCGTCTGGGCCCGGGGTAGAATTGGCCCAGAGCATGGCTCTGCTTATCGTAAACGGCGATTCAAGAGAAAAGTCCACCTCGCAAACATCAGCTAGAATGAAGGGTAGAATTTTACTCCCCGAAAATAGAGGTGAGCCCTGGCAATCGTCGTCGGGGACCTTGCCCCTTCCCTTGACGACCTCCCGACGACGATGACAATGACACAACGAACGATGACAAAGACGATGACGACCGCGACGTGAGAAACTCCTTTTCCTCCTTTACCCGTGGCTGGTTCTGACCTGCGTGGGCCCCTCCTCTCCCCCCCCCCGATAGGTACGAGTGATGCATTATGACCTAATGGTTGACGCGTCCAAAATCCAAATAAACAATGAGGTTATATCCAGCTCAATTTTTTGTTTCTGTTTTAGGTACTCTCTCATTCAGCCAAACTTTCATCGACTTTTAAGGTTTTGACTCTACCCTGATTAAAATAGACTTAAGTGCAACATTCTTATGAAAAAGTGGGTACGTAGCAGACTTGCGTCCCCAAGACGCTAGATGCGTCGGTAAAGTTACGGCTACTCTGGATGTGACGCAAATGTCGACCCTCGATATTTTGTATCAGAAAATGAATGTTTAAACTAAATTTGTTGTACCAACGTACAATAAAGCAGGCAAGAAAAGTGAAATATTGACTAAAACAATTTTAAAGAAAGTTTATTAAATTTTAGCCTTTTGAAAGAAAAAAATGTAATAAGTTAGCTGGAAGGCTTCGAAATAAAGATTTTTATAAAAGACTATTACAGGTACATAATAAACAGTAAACTATAGGAAACTTGACAATAATCACCTACAATGCGTACAAAAAGAAAGTATTTAAAGGCCTCGATATATTTAACATTCTTTCATTGGTATAACCGTAGCAAATTTTAATAATTTATTAAAATAACTTATTTAAAATTATATAAAACTTATTCCGTTTTAAAACAAATAATTTGCAATGGAACTTGAAAAAAGGAATAAGATCCCATCGCATAAAAAATTGTAAAAATACAGCCAAACCTTACACGTTTCAAAAGCAAAGAGATCTAAAAGAAGGGCCAAACTCATGTAACCTTCAACATTTACTCATTTTTATTTCCCCCTTGATGGTCCCCGGAGAGAATTGAGACAAAGTCCACGTTGCAAACATCAGCTAGTAAGAGGGGAGTATACATCTTCCCGAAACTAGAGGCGAGCTCCCGCAATCGTCGTCGAGGACATCTCCCCCTTCCCTTGACGACCTCCCGACGACGATGACAATGACACAACGAACCGCGACGTGACAAAACCCCCTTTCCTCCCCTTACCCGTGACTGGTTCTGACCAGCATTTGGCCACTCCTCTTCTTATCCCTTTGGCTAGAGTGGTGCATTATGACCTCACGGTTGACGCCTCCTTAATCAAAATAAACAAAAAAACATTCTTAATTCATAAACGTACATTTTTTCGTAAAACATCCTTGAAAAGCTTAGCAATCGTAAAAGGCGATTCAAGAGAAAAAGTCCACCTCGCAAACATCAGCTACTAAGAGCGGTGAATGTTACTCCCCAAAACTAGAGGCGAGCTCTGGCAATCGTCGTCGGGGCACCTTCCTTTCCCTTGACGACCTCCCCGACGATGATGACAATGACAACAACGAACGATGACAAAGACGATGACGACCGCGACGTGAGAACTCTCTATCCTCCCCTTACCCGTTGCTGGTTCTGACCAGCATGGGCCCCTCCCCCCCCCCCACACCACTATGTTAGAGTGGTGCATTATGACCTAACGGTTGACGCGTCCTTAATCCAAATAAACCCCAAAAAACCTTATAAGTTTAGAAAATTAAAAAAAAAATCAATTTGTTAACTAACAATATCACAGGCGGTGCAATATCACCTACCCGACGACGACGTGAGAAACTAGGGCGCTTCAACCGGTTAGGTCATGTTGCGCCGCCTGTGAATGAAAGGAAATGAGAAGAGTGAATGCAGGTATGTGTGATGATTAGATTGTTTTCTAAGTGTATAAATAACAAAATAAATTGATGATGAAGAAAGTAATAGCAAAATAAAAGTTATGTATGTAAATGAAAATAAAGAAAAGAAACAAATGTGTAAGATGTGAATTAAATTTTGTTAAATAGATTACAATGGATGAGAAATTTAGAAAGTTTGTCGCCGTTATCATATGATAGAAGTTCTTCATATGATTGGGAGAGATCAAATTGCGTGCGCAATGCATCATATTTGGCACATTCTGCTAGCATATGATGCACGGTTAAAGGTACATCACATGTGTCACATATGGGAATAACCTTTTCTCTGGTTACTATCCAATTAAAGCGTCTTGTAGTTTCTCACGTCGTAGTAGCAATGGTTTCAAAATGACGTTGACGCATCGAAATACTGGAAAGGTAGAAAACATTGTTTTTGAGATATTGAAGGGTTTAACGATCCGTATATGAGTTTAGAATGATGTTGGGCTGTTATGTCATGTCGATTTGTGAAAATTCTCTTTTTTAATTCACATCTAAAAGATTTTATTGATACGCTTTAAAATAACAGATTTTAATTTCGCTATAAGCTTACTTATCATCTTTTTCATTTTTTTTTTTATCAACTAAGACAAACATACATATAGGCCCTACAAAAATAAAAAAAATACTAAAAGTAATGAACTTATATCACAGGCGACGGAATAGTTCAAGCCCGGTTGACGCGCCCGTGTTACTCACGTCGCTTTACACGGCAGGGTTTTTATTAAAAACATATATTAATGTAATTAAACCATAGCGTGTTTCAAAAGAGCGGAACGCTTGAGCGGGGTAGAGTGAGATGGCATGATAGATGGACTGGAGAGGGTTGTATCGTCCGCCATCTTCCGACTAATCCCGGCGTTTCATCACGAAACTAGAGTCTCGGCCTATATTCCTCGCTGGGTTACGTCACTACAGGGGGCCTATAGTTCGCCCAGAGGAAGAACAAAACACTGTACTTAAAACTAGCATATCCTAGAATTTCTTCACGTTGAATACAATTTGCTAATTTCAAATCGTGTCAAATTTTACTCCGAAACATCTAAATAACAAAACATATCGTATTAGTCACTTGAAGGACACAAGTTCAGGTAAATAACATTTTAAACGCCCCATTTGGGCCCAGGAAAAATTTGGCTAAACATTTCGCAAAAGGCGAGGAAAGAGAAAAAGTCCATCTTGAGGGTAACAGCAAGAAAGTGAAGGAGTTTCATATATTATATTAATCCCTGAAACTGGAGGCGTGCTATGGCGGTCGTCTTCGGGGACCCCTCACCCTTCCGTTGACGACTACATATACGACGACGACGATAATGATAACACGAACGATGACAAAGGCGACGAAACCCACGACGTGAGAATCCCCCCTTTCCTCACCCTACCCGTGGCTGGATCTGTCCAGCATGGGTCGTTCCTCTCCACAACCCCTACTAGATTCGCGCTGTATGATCTAACGTTTGACGCGCCTTTCATGCAAATAAATTAACTGAAATTAAACATTTTTTCTACATTTGAATGCAATAAAGATTCAACATAAACCACATAGTTAGGCCTAATTCTAACTTATTTTACTTTAAGACGAAATTCAATCATTCAAACTAATCTTGTATGTTATCACTATCATTTATTTTATTATTTTTTATTTTGATAACTTAGAAAACAATATCAAAATCAAATAAAAACAAGACAATTTAATAATTTTCAATATCACAGTCGACGCAATATATAACTTCCCCGTCGAAGAGCCATAGTTTCTCAGGTCGTCGTTTTGATCATGTATTGTAGTGAGAAAATATTATACAGTCGCACCTTCAAATGGTTCCAAATTAACACTCTCCCCCTACCATCTCCTTTCTCTCTTACCTGAAACGTTGTCCTAGTTATTCCGTAAACAAAACCATATTTCATTTAAGCAATTCACGTGTTGTATCTGAACAAAAGATGTATATTACGACTTGAAAATAAATGTCTAGACAGAATAACTTCCTTGCTAAAAGTGATTGTGGATCATAACTCACCGATCTCGTATAACCTGGACCTGCTGAGGGTGGCTCGGGCTCTCGGGCATCGATCTGGGAACACAAACACAAAAGATGTTATCAACTATACTTTCCGAGGGGTGGTGAGGCAGGATTGTTAGTGCCCCCGTCTGGGCGCGGTGTAGAATTGGCCCAGACATGGTAATACTAATCGTTAAAGGCGAGAAAAGAAGAGACAAAGTTTTTTTAATAAGAAAGACAATTTTAAAGAGGTTAAGTTAATTGGGAGGAATTGCATCAGAAAGTACAGTTAATTTTGATTGCAGAAACATGTGAAAAGTGTGATATGTAGAAAAAATTATACTCTTAGCACGCGATTTGATCCCTCCCAATCATATGAACTTCTATTGTATGATAACGGTGACAATGTTTCTAAATTTACCATTCAAATACATTTATGACCAAATTTAATTGTAATCTAAAATAAATGTTTTCTTTAGGTATCGCTACAATAATTTTAACTAAATCAACAATATTTTATTAACTTTGAAAACAATATAAAAATAAAACAAAACAAATTTAATTTAAAAACGTCCAATATCACAGGCGGCGCAATGAAGCGTGCTAGTTTCTCACGCCATCGTTCATCAATGCCCCCAGCCTCCTACTCCCATGCCCTCCTTTTGCGCCTCCGTCTGGGCCTGGGGTTAGCTATGCCTAACCATCCAGCAAATCGGAATGTTTTTAACACGACATATGTCAGACACTTTGATAACAAACCCAAGGCATCTCTTCCAACGGGATTAAGATGTAAACTTTTGTTTAATCTTATAGAATTTCATCTGCCAAAAGTTTTTAATTTTGTATTTAGCAATAACCCGCCCTGGTTTACACCAGAGCCGATTATTATATTTGACCTTTGTCGTTTTGATAAAAACTCTACTTGCGATAGTGTATTCAAAATTAACTTTCGAAAGATTTGCCATGAACATCAAAGGTTTACTTTGGTATTCACAGATGGCTCCAAAATTGACAACAAGGTTGGAAGTGCCTTTATTGCTCCACCTTAACTGAACATTTCAGGCTAAGCGACGTGTGTTCAGTTTTCACTGCAGAGTTATTCGCCATCCGTGAAGCTCTTAAATACATTCTACGCTGTCATTGTGGAGAATACCTTTTGTGTTCAGATAGCTTAAGTTCACTTCAAGCTATAAAACTCATGTATTCTAGTCATCATTTGGTACAAGACATCCAATTCTATTTAGAAAAACTAACCTCTAAGGGATATATAATAGAGTTTTGCTGGATACCTGGACACGTGGGCATAGAGGGAAATGAACACGCTGATCGGGCTGCTAAGGAAGCTTCCCAGCGTCGCGACGTTGATTTCAATCTAGTTCCCGTTCCAGATGTCAAGAGTGGATACAAGCAAAGATTGTTGGATTTGCGACAAGCATCGTGGGATGTGTTGCAAAATAACAAATTGCATAGTGTGATGCCCACATTGACTAACAAAATTCGTCCACCTACGTCTCGACTCTCACGTAGAGAAGAGGTGGTATTGTCTAGAATTCGTATAGGCCATACACGCCTTACACACGGATATCTCTTAACCAGAGAAAAGGTTATTCCCATATGTGACACATGTGATGTACCTTTAACCGTGCATCATATGCTAGCAGAATGTGCCAAATATGATGCATTGCGCACGCAATTTGATCTCTCCCAATCATATGAAGAACTTCTATCATATGATAACGGCGACAAACTTTCTAAATTTCTCATCCATTGTAATCTATTTAACAAAATTTAATTTACATCTTACACATTTGTTTCTTTTCTTTATTTTCATTTACATACATAACTTTATTTTGCTATTACTTTCTTTATCATCAATTTATTTTGTTATTTATACACTTAGAAAACAATCTAATCATCAAACATACCTGCATTAACTCTTCTCATTCACTTTCATTCACAGGCGGCGCAATATGACCTAACCGGTTGAAGCGCCCTAGTTTCTCACGTCGTCGTCGTCGTCGTCGTCGTCGTCGTTGAATAGACCCAGAGCATGGCTCTGCTAATCGTAAAAGGTGATTGAAGAGAAAAAGTCTACCTCGCAAACATCAGCAAGTATAAGGGTAGTATTGTACTCACTAAAAATAGAGACGAGCTCAGGCAATCGTCGTCGGGGACCTTGCCCCCTTACCTTGACGACCCCTCGACGACAATGACACAAAGAACGATGACAAAGACATTGACGACCGCGACGTGAGAAACCCCTTTCCTAGACTTACCCGTGGCTGGTTCTGACCAGCATAAGCCCCTCCTCCCCCCGCCGCCCCTAGGTTAGAGTGGTGCATTATGACCTAACGGTTGACGCGTCCTTAATCCATATAAACCAAAAACCCTTCTCTTGTTTGTGGCTGGTTCTGACCAGCACAGGCCTGTCCACCCTGCGTCTACCGCGTCACCCTTTACGTTCCTCTCCTTCGAAAAAAATAATTGTTATAAACTAACTAATAAACTACATTATCACAGGAGGCGCAATATGACCTTACGGTTGACGCGCCCTTAAACCTAATAAACATAAAACAAACATCAAAACATGGCTCTGCTAATCGTAAAAGGCGATTCAAGGGAAAAAGGCCACCTAGCAAACATCAGCTAGAAAGATGGGGTATATTACTCCCCGAAACTATAGAGGCGAACTCTGGCAATCGTCGTCGGGGAAACCTTCCCTTCCCTTGACAACCTCCCCGACGACGATGACAATGACACAACGAACTATGACAATTTACGATGACGACCGCGACGTGAGAAACCCCCCTTTCACCCCTTACCTACGGCTGGTTCTAACTCATTGAAAGTAATTTATTTACCAAATTTAAATTCATATTATTATACACATTTCTTTATTTCCATTAAAATAAATAACTATTGTTTTACTATTACTATCATCACCATCATGTTTTCATGTATAATATATACACTTAGAATACAACAAAATCATCAATTACCCCATAAATTTATCTCATCAACTTTTAATATCACAGGCGGCGCAATATGACCTAACCGGTTGAAGCTCGCTTGTTTCGCATGCCGTCGTTACTATAAATTTTAATGAGAGAAATTGTATTAGAAAGAAACGTTTGCATGACAACAAAAACGATGACTAAGACGATGACGACCACGAGGTGATCTTTCCTTCCACTTCGTGTGGCTGGTTCTGGCCTGCATGGCATTTTCCTTCTAGGCTAGAGTGGCGCATTATTTACTAACGGTTGACGCGCCCTTAATCCAAATAAACTTAGCTTTTGCTTTATTGTGATGGACAATGCGTAAGAAGGTATACAGTTTTGAAGCAATGATACCGAAAAAGTGGGGAAACCTAAAATATTTCAATTCGTCATAGTAAAAAGCACCCATAAGCAATTTTGAATTACAAGTCAATCAGATTGTTTCAGATGAAGGTCATAACAATATTTCAGCTCAAGTGAATCCAATGACAATTCTAGGGGGCTGTGCTGGTCGCTCAATAAAACTCCGCCGTCTTTACTTCCTATTGGAAGTCGGGATGGGATTTGTTTCGTGTTTAGTGGGCCGTATCTAAAGTAGCTGATTGCACAATATTTCTGGAGGGACAGTGATTTCCTCAAATGAGTCAAACGAAGCCAATAAATACCGCTCTTTTATCGCATTTCGCAGTCTGTCTTTCTCTTTTAGAGAAGAATTGCTAGTAAGTTGAGGAAAATCAAGTTTGGATTGAAGCTGAATTATTCAAACCGGTGAAATAATTAAAATAAACACATTTTCATATTATTGAAACTGGTATACTTTTACATTAACCAAATTCCGAAACTTAACCCAAAAGGAAAAAATCGAATTACTTTTTTTATTCACAATTTTCTTACAAAATTAGTATTACATCATTATTACATTTAAAGTTATTTATTTAACAACATTATATTCACCTCAAATACATCTCCTTTATTTATTTATATTTTATTTATTTTCATTCAAATAAACGGCGACAAACTTTCCAAATTTCTCATCCAAAGTAATCTATTTAACAAACTTTAAGTAACTTCATACACATTTCTTTCTTTTCTTTCTTTCATTTACAAACATAACTTTTATTTTGCTATTACTTTCTTCATCTTCAATTTATTTTGTTATTTATACACTTAGAAAACAATCTAATCATCAAACATACCTGCATTAACTCTTCTAATTTACTTTCATTCACAGGCGGCGCAATATGACCTAACCGGTTGAAGCGCCCTAGTTTCTCACGTCGTTTTTCAAATATTTTTTGCTATTACTATCACCATCATCATTTTCTTTTCTTTTATAAACTTGGAAAACGATATAATCATCAAACACACCATAGTCTCATGCCATTTATTTTCAATATCACAGGCGCGCAATATAACCTAACCGGTTGAAGCACCCTAGTTTCTCACTTTGTCGTACTACTGAAAAGCAAACATGAATACTTTGAGCATTTCAATTTTGAGTTCAACGTTCCCCGTGGCTTTCTCGAGAGTAATATTTCCCTCCTCCCCCGGTTCCACATTTAATATTTCCAAAATAGAACGGGAGACGCAGGGCTACGCATCGTATTATTGAACCTACAAACCTAATACTTTTATACTTCAATGTGGGGGGTATAAATGAAACATGGCCAGGGTAGAATGGTGGTCGTCACCAAAAAGGCGGAATTCTATGGTCTTCGTCTTCTTTCTCGTCGCACACTTTCATTATTGCGTCGAGGGAGCGCGTGGCAATGAGAAAATAACATGACCTCACCGTGGCCCAATTCAAAATATCATCTGGCTAGAGTTTTCTCTGCTACCTCGTTTGCTACGCTCGTTGAGTAGGCAACACACGCACACGCACACTCACATACGAACAAGTTGTATCATTATACCAATGTAATGAGGGAACATCTGGCCGAGAGTACAATTAAATTCTACCTAGGCACCAAGGACTTATGAGGTAGGAATCTACAAACGAATGGGATGGGGTCTGTTGGAAATCTGTTCAAGTAGGAAATATACATACGTAAAAGTTGGAGAAATAACTTTAAAGGAAAAGTTTAGAAACCAAACGGTTCGCTTTGTTATGAAATGCATTCTCAACAATTATTTATAGGAACAGAATTAAACTTAGTTTGAACACAATAAGAAATAGTTTAAATCAACTAACTAAACAAGTATCTTATTTAAACTAGACAATGATAATAAATTTATACAACGTAAAAAAGAGTTAATTACATTCATCTTTATATTTTTCATTCAATGTTCTTTTTTTTACAAACTTAGAAAACTTTATTAACTAAAAATATCACAGGCGGCACAATATTACCTAATCGGTTGAAGTGCCCTAGTTTCTTACTTGTTTTTTTATGCAAGAGAAAATTTTTATCTTCTGTTTGAAATTTTAAAGATTGTAATGATTGTTAAGACCGAAAGCAATGCAAAATAAAAATTATGTTATTAATTATTTGATTTATTATGGTACGTTTGGAGTATTCTGGAGTATGTTGCACCACAGCAGTTGTATTTATATAAAGAATAACATATGTAACAAAATATGAGCCAAGGGGAATTCGTCAAAAGTCTTTTGGTTCTTCGGTCCTCGGGTACCCATGAGACCCACGCCAGAGTTGCTTTGAAAAACACCTTTGGTCCAGCGAACAACAACAACAAATCACGGTAGCCAACCACTCTGGAAGCCGAGCATGCTCGAAGATCGTAAGTTAGCCCGTCTAAGTTATGGTCGGAAGCAGAGTCGCGACTCGCGTCCGGTAGCCGCGCGCACAGAGTGTGTGTATTAGCACAGCTCGGATGTCGAAGAGAGACGGCGCATGTTTGCTGTCTTAACATTTGAAACGAGAATGGAACAGTTTGTGTTTGTGTGTGCGGTTCTAGAACCGGCTGTCTGCACTGCGGGACGATTTATTCGTGTTTAGTACGTGTATTTAAACTCTGAACTCTCTGGAATCTCTGAGCTATTTGGACTCTATAAACTCCCCCGTCTGGGCCCGGGGTAGAATTGGCCCAGAGCATGGCTCTGCTAATCGTAAAGGCGATTCAAGAGAAAAAGTCCACCTCGCAAACATCAGCTAGTAAGAGGGGAGTATTTTACTCCCCGAAACTAGAGGCGAGCTCTAGCAATCGTCGTCGGTGACACCTCTCCCTACCCTTGACGAAATCCCCGACGAAGATGACAGTGACACAACGATCGATGACAAAGACGATGACGACCGCGACGTGAGAAACCACCCCTTCCTCCCCTTACCCGTGGCTGGTTCTGACCAGCATGGGTCCCCATCCTCCCCCCCCCCCTTAGGCTAGAGTAGTGCATTATGACCTAACGGTTGACGCGTCCTTAATCCAAATAAACCAAAAAAAAAAAATTGTCTAGGGCATTTAGGAAGGAGAGTCCCATGCTGGATACAACCAGTAACAGGTTGGGGGAGGGAAGGGTGGGTTCCCACGTCGTAGGCGTCATAGTCTTTGTCATCATTCGTGTTGTCATGATTGTTGTCGTCGTCGTCGTCGGAGAGGTCGTCAACTCTCTTTACAATCCAAACTCTCTTAACTCTCTAAACTCTTTTAACTCTCCAGGTAAAATCGTTATGGAAGATAACGATCGTTATCCGGCACCTAAGCGACAATTTTGCGTGGCGACTGATACTGTAAAAACGGCGACTATTAAAAAAGGAGTCGTATGCATGCACAAGAAAAAAATGGCGGCCGTAGCGACTATTACAGAATCAGGTCGATAACGATAATTTATAACGATTGATATTTCATATCAACCGTGATCGCTATCGCTATCATAGCGACTATTTTACAGAATCGCACTGCAGACTCGAATAGGCCACACACGTCTAACTCACGGATATCTCTTAACCAGAGAAAAGGTTGTTCCCAGACACATTAGTGGGGGAGCATAGGGTATGAAAACATGCTTCCGTGGCAGCTTAGGTGAAAGAGCTATGTATGTTGTATCAATCGATTCGTATTGATCCATAGATAAACAATTTCGATGGTGAGAGTCTTGATTTTTTGGCTGAGACCGGCCATATCTAAAACAAGATGGCCGCCGCTTTCGAATTTTAAACTAGCGTATCTTCGTAAGTATTTGACCGATTTTAATTTCAAAGGTATTATTCGAAAGGTTTTAAATTAAATTTAAAATTATTGTTACAAACTTTCACAAAAATCCAATATATTTGAGGTTATGTTACAAAAACTTTAACTGTTTTCTTTACACCTTCTCGTTATGGAACGATATTTACTAGGTTAAAAGGTTTAACATTTTCTTAAGTTGAATTTTCGGTAGATTATTTCTATGTGTTTTTAATGAATCCATGCACTTATTTTTCTGGCAATTATAACCTGAGTTTATGTAATTGAAGCGATGGAATGTGTAGATGATATATGCTTCTACTGTGTGATCTTTATGCCTCAAATACAATTTGTCGAGACACAATTGGTGAAACAATTAGATATTTGGTATCAATCGATTCGTTATGAACCAAACTTAAACAATTTTGATTAAGTAAATTTCGATTTTTTTACTGAGACCTTCCCTGGTCAAAAACAAGATGGCCGCCGTCATTGAACATTTTACTTAAATATCTTTGAAAGTATTTCGCCGATTTCAATTGTAAAGGTACCGTTGAAAAGGTAATAAAAAGAGCTACAAATAATATACCAACAGATTTCCAGAAAGTTTAATATTTTTGAGGTTATGTTTGGTTTGAATTTTTATTAAAGGGGCTATAAAGTCAAAAAATTATTTTTTACCACATGATCTGTAGCACAATACTACACTAAAATGACAGTTTAAAAATTATATCTTGTAACTGTGATTTAACACGAATTTTTCAAATTTTTTGATCCAGAAATGTGCAAAAATTGGTGTTTTGGGAAATTTCTTAAATCGGCTTTAGCCTGGGTCTTTTTTGGTCCATATAGATACTAGAGCATAGTACCAATCTAAAATGCCCATTTTTTACATCAAGTCTTGAAACTGTGCCAAAATATACCCTCAAACATGCAAAAATATGCATCTCAAAATCACACCCCATCTTAGTAATCAGCATATTTTGACCGAACTACTTGCCCAAATTACAAAACAAAATATAGAAAATTTACAGAAAAGGCTGTAGGTACGTCAATAATGGCTTATATTTTTTTTGATCAAAATCCTCCAAGGTCACGGGGCATAAAGATCGTCCCCATGTTATTTCTTATGGGAGATTTTTGCCGATGGGACCTAGCTCGAAAAATGTCATGTTTGACAATTTTTTGGGAGGTCATGGTGGCCCCAATAATTTTTCTGTTGATTGCTAAATTCATTACTAGTTAGCCTGAATGAAATATATTTTTTGAGTTAAGCGCTTAAATACCCATTTAATTTTAACGATTTTTTCAGAGCACAATAGGTGAAACAACTATGTATGGGGTATCAATCGATTCGTTATGACCGTGATTTAACATTTTCGATGGGAAAAATTTCGATTTTTTACTGAGCCCTTCCCATGGCAAAAAACAAGATGGACGCCACATGTGATGAACCTTTAACCGTACATCATATGCAAGCAGAATGTACCAAATATGATGCCTTGCGCACGCAATTTGATCTCTCCCAATCATATGAAGAAATTCTATATCATAATATGATAACGGCGACAAACTTTCTAAATTTCTCATCCATAGCAATCTATTTAACAAAATTTAATTCACATCATACACATTTCTCTCTTTTTTTTATTTTTTTCACATATAAGTTTTATTTTGCTATTACTTTCATCATTATCAATTTATTTTGTTATTTATACACTAAGAAAACAATCTAATCATCAAAAATTCCTGCATTAACTCTTCTCATTTACTTTCATTCAAAGGCGGTGATTTTAAAACATAAGGTAAACATCAGTGCTCTTCTCGTTATTTCGCATTTTCTTATAGAATGAGTTTATTGTTTTATTTGAATGTGGCATTAATAGATTCAGTGTAAAAGTAATATCGTGTGGTATTATTAGGAGTAAATCATATTTGTATTACACTTAGTTATAATGATTTTAAAAGTGAAGTTTGAAATTGCTTTTTCAACTGGATGTTTTTACTGCGAAACCGTGACAACGAATTGCCAAAATGCATTTTAGGCTTCTGTTTTGATAAATTAGTTTTTTTTGACAGCTGGAAAATATTTGCTGAATACAACGTAAGAAGGTAATCATTTACATCAAAATGAAGAGAGGTGGATTTATGTGGTACGTGGTACGTCTATTGTGTCTATACATTCTTATAAATTGTTTTATACACAGATGTAAGACAGACGCTATGAAGGATTTTAATACTAGGCGCCTAATGATGGATCATCCAGTATTGGAGAGGATGCTTATTGTGAGTAATTGCAGGATATGTTCTATGACTCTTTGTGCTACGGGAAGTAAACACCTAAGCCTTGGTAGGCTTGCTAAGAACATAGTGCCAGCTAGGAGAGGCGTGGCCTCGTCCATCAGATTCGTCTTCACTGGATTGTTACTATTAGCGCTCTGCGGTGACATTGAGCTCAACCCTGGACCTCTGACTCAAACTTCACTGGGACCACACGGTTTAAGATGTGCTATGTGTAACAAGGCTGGGCGTCGGAATCAGTTATTTATGGAATGCAATACTTGCGGAAAACAGACACACCGTACATGTGCAAAAGTACCTTACGTCAAATATCGCAAACACATAGGTACCAAATCGGTGCAGTGGACGTGTTGGGGGTGTTCTATGCCTACGCTGTGCGATTCGCTTTTCAACAATAACTTTAAGAAAGGGCAGGAAGAAGATGGGCAAACAAATACTCAGAATAAAAAAAGGAACATCACATTTCTCTCGTTCAACGCAAGAAGCATGGTCAATAAAAAGCGGTACGCGGACATACAAGCATGGATTGAGGCAAAAGATCCATCAGTAATTTGCTGCTGTGAAACGTGGTTAGATAGCTCAATTGGGGACAAGGAAGCTTTGCCGGATGACTACATTGTATTTAGAAAAGACAGAGGTGGTACAGGAAAAGGTAAGCAGAGAGGAGGAGGCGTCTTAATCGCGACAAAGCCTGAGTTGCAACCAACTCATGTAATTGACCTGGATACAGAATCGGAAGTGGTGTGGGTAGAGTTTTCAAGTGGTAGTAAGAAATACCTCGTTGGGTCCGCCTACAGACCACCCAATGCTTCCGCGGCTACAAATAGTGAACTAATAAAATCAATAAATAAAGTGCAGGACATTCAACACAAGTATGATACGATAATGCTGTGTGGGGACTTCAACATTAAAATTGATTGGAGTCATAATGACTGCAGCATTCCACTGGACCCTCTAGCCAATGACTTCCTTACTTCGTTCTACAGTGCGTTGCCACATCAAATGGTTAAAGAAGCCACCCGTGTCACTTCTACTTCACGGTCGATTCTTGATCTTGTTCTTACTAACAATCCTGATAACTTTGTGGACTTGGAGGTTGTAACTGGTGTCAGCGATCATAAGGCTGTATTGTTTGGTCTTCATTGTCTAATGCCCAAAGTTAAAATAGTTCAGAAAATTACTTATAACTATGGCAGGGCCGATTGGACGGAACTAGAAAAGCAACTGGAGGAAAAACTACCCTTATTTTGTGAAGAAGAGGATGAAGGTATAAACAACGCTTGGGGTAGGTGGAAATCGGTGTTCTGGCAATGTGTGGATGCTTCAATTCCTAAATGCAATTTTAAAGGAAAACGCAGGGCTCCATGGATAAACAAATTAATAATAAAGAAAATACACAAAAGAGACCATCTTTACAGACACTGGAAATCACATCAAACTGATGAAAACTGGGAAAGATACAGAATTCAGAGGAATTGCACAAAATCTTGTTGTAAGGGAAGCACATGCACATTACATTTGGAAATTACGAGGAGGCAACGGAAAACAGTTGTGGAAGTATATTCATGGAAAAATAGGTAGTTCAGCCCCTCATCATTACCTCATTAATGGTGTGAAAGAAACTCATTCGAGAAAAATAGCTCAAGAGTTTGCGAACAATTTTTCTACCAATTTTTCTGCAGGCACCTCTGATAATAGTGATTTGTGTCCACCAAACTACGAACATCACAGAAATCTTCAACTCTCAGCACTATGTGTTTTTCCACGCAACAAGTTTTCAATGCGTTAAAGAGAATACGCCCAGATGGAGCGACAGGTCCTGACGGTGTGCCAAGTAGAATTCTTCATAAATGTGCGACCTTCATAGCTCCCTCATTGTGCTCTCTGTATAACATGTCCATGAGAAATGGTGAAATACCAAATGAATGGAAGAAAGCTAATGTTGTGCCGGTTCATAAAGGTGGCGACCGTAATGATGTCAAGAATTATCGACCGATATCACTTACATCGGTATTGGGAAAAGTAATGGAAAAACTTGTCAACACTAGGCTATTACATCATTTGAAAGAAGTAAGGGGAATTAATATCGAGCAACATGGGTTCCTGCCGAGAAGATCCTGTGTGACTATGTTGACAGGAGCAATTGATGACTGGCAGCACGCCATTGATTCTGAGGCCGGTAGCCGCGTGGAAGTCATCACATTGGACTGGGCGAAAGCGTTTGATAGGGTTCCCCACAAACGACTTCTCATGAAGCTTCAAGAATTCAACATATCTGGTAAGGTCTTTGACTGGATTGAGAGTTTTCTCTTAGGACGTAGCATGAAGGTTGTCTTTGATGGTGCTGACTCTTCTGATTTTCGTGTTACATCTGGAGTGCCCCAAGGATCGGTACTTGGTCCTTTACTATTCACCATATTTATGATGGACCTACCCAGGTGTGTGGAATCCAAAGTAAGACTATATGCGGACGATTGTACTATTTACAGAACCATCAAGTCAGCAACTGATGTGGATATATTACAAAAGGACCTTGAAAACATGAGCTATGGTGTGAACTGAACCAAATGTTACTTAATGAAAATAAATGCAGCCATATTACCTTGACAAAATCCAAAAAAGCACCTGCAATAGTTTTTCAAAATCAATGGCTGTTACATTAAACGGGAAATCAAAATTAAGCTCTTAGGTATAACAATAACTCAGGATTTGAAATGGAACATTCAGACTGAAATAGTGAGGAAAAAATCTGCTAAGCTTCTAGGCTTTTTATCCAGAACATTGCATGGTGCACGTAGTCAGGTCAAGCAGACTGTGTACTTATGCCTAGTTAGACCTACACTGTCCTATGGTTGTCCTGCATGGCATCCAACCTCGAAGGCCAATGCTTACAAATTAGAATCTCTACAGAATAGAGCGACAAAATTCATCACCAAAAGAAAAGACTTGAACAGGCAACAACGAACGAAGATGTGTGATATACTTACTCTGGAAAATCACCTAAAGGAGTTGGGAATCGTTTTTCTGAAAATGTTTAACGGGCTAGTCGACCTGGATCCATTGACCAGAATACAACTTGGATATCGCTCATGCAGATACGGTAGAGCTGTTACTCTGATACCTCCCTTTGCTAGAACAACGCAGTATCAGCAAGGTTTTTTCTGTCGATCTGTTAGAGATTGGAATGCTATGTCTTATGAGGTCCGCACAGAACAAGATTTTCATAAATTTCGGAGAGACCTTAGAATAACTTTAATGAACAGTCAAGATCATACCAGTTAACACGAATACCACTCACTCACATGTACAAATACACTCATATTCATATTCACACTCAAATTCACACTCACACTTGCCATCATTTTATATTACATTTATGTGTGTTATCTATGAGTAATTTTTTGTGATATTTTGTGTTTTCTTATATGGAGATAATTGAGTATATTGTTATTATGTGTTTTATATTGTTGAATGTATTTTGTATATTCTATTATTGCATTGTGTATATTGTCCTGGTGGTAAGACACTTTGTGTTATGGGGCTATGCTCTAATTTCTTACCTCCAGCAATGTGATTGTATGTCATGTTGGAATAAATAATAATAATAATAATAATAATAATAAAGGCGGCGCAATATGACCTAATCGGTTGAAGCACCCTAGTTTCTCACGTCGTCGTGTATACTATAAATCTAGTTTAAAATTAAATTTTGAGAATCGGTTTTCTGGACATAGTTTCTAAACACCTTTAGTTATAACTTGACTATAGCTTAAATAGTTTTCTGAAAATAACAGTTGGTGATAACTTTTTGGGTCAAACGGTACAAAACTGGAAAAAACTCGTATTTTTACCGTTTGACACCTCGCAAACATCAGCTAGAAAGAGCGGAGTATCTTACTCCCGGAAACCAGAGGCGAGCTATGGCAATTGTCGTCGGGGACCTTGTCCCCTTCCTTTGACGACCCTCCTACGACGATGACAATGACACAACGAACGATGACAAAACGATGACGACCGCGACGTGAGAAAAACCCCTTCCTCCCCTTACCCGTGGCTGGGTTTACCAGCTGGGCCCCTCCTCCCCCCCCCCCCTTCCTTAGGCTAGAGTGGTGTATTATGACGTACGGATGACGCGTCCTTTATCTAAATAAACCAACAAAAAAGGAACTTCATATGTGTCACATCTGGGAATAACCTTTTTTCTAGTTTTAAAAGATATCCGTGAGTTAGACGTGTGTGGCCTATTCGAACTCTGGATAATACCACATGTTCTCTAAGTGAGAGTCGAGACGTAGGTGGACGAATTTTAAAATAATAAACAAGATAATAACCTATTCATATTTCTAGGCGCGCGGAACATTGAATATTATACCGCTCACAAACATGTGACTTTTCAGCGTTCAGGTCATGTTTGGTGGAGGTGCCGGGTTCCGTCAATTAGGTTGAACAGTTGCTGTTTCTCGAGTCTCACGCAGAGAGGAGGTTGTATTGTATCGAATTCGATTTTGCAACACAAGTCTAGCTCACGGATGTCTCCTTATCAAGAGATTCACGCAAAGATTGTTGGATTTGCCTAGACTTCGTAAAGGCCACACACGCCTAACTCACGAATATCTCTTATCCAGAGAAAGGTTATTCCCATATGTGACACATGTGATGTACCTTTAACCGTACATCATATGCTAGCAGAATGTACCAAATATGATGCCTTGCGCACGTATTTTCATCTCTACCAATCATATGAAGAACTTCTATCATTTGATAAGAGTAATCTATCCAAAGTAATCTATTTAACATTTAATTCACATTATACACATTTTTTTAAATTTGTGTATTTTTCATCCAAAAAATAACTTTTGTTTAACTATCATCATCATCATTTTATTTTGTTATAAATACACTCAAAAAACAATCTTATCATCAAAAACACCATTAACCCACTCATCAACTTTCAATATCACAGGCGGCGCAATATGACCTAACCGGTTGAAGCGCCCTAGTTTCTCACGTCGACGTTTTTTCCATGCGAGGACATGAATGTGTGATCACGGCGTCTGCACGTGTGACTACGTAATTGGCCCTTAGCATGGTTCTGCTTATCGTAAAAGACGATTTAAGAGAAAAGTCTACCTCGCAAACATCAGAGAGAATAGGGGAGTATATTACTCCCCGAAACTAGAGGCGAGAGAGGGCAATCGTCATCGAGGACACCTCCTTACCTTGACGACCTCCCCGACGTCGATGACAATGACAAAAATGAACGATGACAAAGACGATGCGACGCGACGTGAGAAGCCCCCCTTCCACCCCTTTAACCAGCATGGGCTTCTCCCCCCCCCCCCCCCTTAGGCTAGAGTGGTGCATTATGACCTTACGGATGACGCGTCCATAATCCAAGTAAACAAAAAATATATAAATATATAATCATCAAACACTCCATACTAATTTCATTAACTTACAATATCACATGCGCGCGATATGCCTCCCCGTCTGGCCCGGGTTAGAATTGGCCCAGAGCATGGGTCTGCTAATCGTAAAAGGCGATTCAGAGAAAAAGTCCACCTCGCAAACATCAGCTAGTAAGAGCGGAGTATCTTACTCCCCAAACTAGAGGCGAGCTCTGGCAATCGTCGTCGGGGACCTTGCCCCCTTCCCTTGACGACCCCCCGGCGACGATGACAATGACACAACGAACGATGACAAAGACGATGACGACCGCGACGTGAGCAACCCCCCTTCCTCCCCTTACCCGTGGCTGGTTCTGCCCAGCATGGGCTCCTCCTCCCCACCCCCGTCTGGGCCCGGGGTAGAATTGGCCCAGAGCATGGCTCTGCTAATCGTAAAAGGCGATTCAAGAGAAAAAGTCCACCTCGCAAACATCAGCTAGTCATAGAGCGGAGTATCTTACTCCCCGAAACTAGAGGCGAGCTCTGGCAATCGTCGTCGGGGACCTTGTCCCCTTCCCTTGACGACCCCCCGGCGACGATGACAATGACACAACGAACGATGACAAAGACGATGACGACCGCGACGTGAGAACACCCCCCCCCTTCCTCCCCTTACCCGTGGCTGGTTCTGACCAGCATGGGCTCCTCCTCCCCACCCCCCTTAGGCTAGAGTGGTGCATTATGACCTAACGGTTAACGCGTCCTTAATCCAAATAAACCAAAAATCCTCTCCCCACCCCCCTTAGGCTAGAGGGGCATTATGACCCAACGGTTGACGCGTCCTTAATCCAAATAAGCCTAACCGGTTCAAGCGCCCTAAAGAATAAAGAATAAAGAATAAATTTTATTTAGAGTCTACCCACTCAGTTATATAACTGATTTTCAGTGGGGACTTTAAATCAGAGCGACCAAGCCACCCTGCTTGCCCCGACGCAATCGAACGAGTGAGCGATAACCAACCAAAGATTCGACATTTTTTAACAGGAAATAATATAGCAATCAGTAGTATGGACAGTGCGAACACCCGCGAATCAACGCCAGAATCAACAAGGCCGATTCAGAACAACTCTGAAATTTTTGCTAGGACGGCTCCAAAGTCACCGTTTACAAACTCCTAAGACAAAAACTGATGAACTTAAGTACAAATCAGAAGTTAAAAAACTTCTGGCTTTGACGGGAATAGAACCCTGGACCTTCTGCATTGGAAGCAGATACGCTAACAACAAGACCAACGAGCCACATCTCACGTCGTCGTTTTTCCTTTTCTTTCGTTTCAACGGTAAACAGAACATGCATGCCTCTTTGTGGCATCCAAAGCTTTCTTTAGTCACGCTAAATTTTGTTTCATGTTTAACAAAGAATTCTAGAACGATGAAGTAACATATTATTTTAATATTCCAACATATTATATTCCAGTATAGAATGTTCCTTTTGTCTGGAACCCCCCTGCCCCACTCATCCCACAAACCCGTAATACACAGGGAATATATTGATGTCTTGAATATTTGTATGTCATAAGTCTGTTTTCAAATAACCATGAATACAAAAGTAAGAAGAATTGTCTGGTTTTAATGTGTATGAACTGCCTGTTTAATGCTCAAGACACAACAAAATTTGAAAATTATCTTGTCGCTGCAAAATTGATTTAATGTATAGCGTCAAAAAAAAAATATGTATATATATATATATACAAAGAAAACAGGAAAATACCATTGGGCCCGGGGTAGAATTGGCCCAGATCATGGCTTTGCTAATCGTAAAAGGCGATTCAAGAGAAAAAGTACACCTCGCAAACATCAGCTAGTATGAAGGGTAGTATATTACTCCCCGAATCTAGAGGCGAGCTCTGGTAATCGTCGTCGAGGACCTTGCCTTTCCCTTAGCGATCTCCCCGACGACGATGGCAATGACACAACGAACGATGACAAAGACGATGACGACCGCGACGTGAGAAACTCCCCGTCCTCCCCTGACCAGTGCCCCCCGTCTGGGCCCGGGTAGAATTGGCCCAGAGCATGGCTCTGCTAATCGTAAAAGGCGATTCAAGAGAAAGAGTCCACCTCGCAAACATCAGCTAGAAAGAGCGGATCTAACTCTCCGAAACTAGAGGCGAGCTCTGGCAATCGTCGTCGGGGAACTTGCCCCCTTCCCTTGACGACCCCCCGGCGACGATGACAATGACACAACGAACAATGACAAAGACGATGACGACCGCGACGTGAGAAACCCCCTTCCTCCCCTTACCCGTGGCTGGTTCTGACCAGCATGGGCCCCTCCTCTTCCCCCCCCCCCCTTAGGATAGAGTGGCGCATTATTTACCTAACGGTTTGGGTTGAAGCTTTACATCTCGGCCACCCCCATCTGGCCCGTGGTCGAATTTGCCCAGAGCATGACTCTGCTAATCGTAAACGGCTATTTAAGGAAGAAAGTCCATCTCGCAAACATCAACTAGTAAGAGAAGGTGGTATATTACTCCCTGAACCTTGAGGCGAGCTCTGGCAATCGTCGTCGGGGACCTCTCCCCCGTCCCTTGACGACCCTCCGACGACGATGACAATGACACCACGAACGATGACAAAGATGATGACGACCACGACGTGAGAAACCCCCCTTCCTCCCCTTACCCGTGCCCCCGTCTGGGCCCGGGGTAGAATTGGCCTAGAGCATGGCTCTGCTAATCGTAAAAGGCGATTCAAGAGAAAAAGTCCACCTCGCAAACATCAGCTAGTTTGAAGGGTAGTATTTTACTCCCCGAAACTAGAGGCGAGCTCTGGCAATCGTCGTCGGGGACCTTGCCCCCTTCCCTTGACGACCCCCCGGCGACGATGACAATGACACAACGAACGATGACAAAGACGATGACGACCGCGACGTGAGAAACCCCCCTTCCTCCCCTTACCCGTGGCTGGTTCTGACCAGTATGGGCCCCTCCTCCCCACCCCCCTTAGGCTAGAGTGGTGCATTATGACCTAACGGTTGACGCGTCCTTAATCCAAATAAACCAACAAAAAAAACTTCTCGGCCATGACAGATTGGGTGTAAGCGCATGCGCAGAGAATTTCTAAAGTCGTTATTTTTAATTTGAATTATAAATCAAAAATCAAAAATATTACCATCAAACACTCCATACGAATTTCATTAACTTAAAATATCACATGCGGCACGATATGCCCTAACCGGTTGAAGCGCCCTTTTTTCTCACATCGTCGTCCATAGTCATTGAACATTATGTTTTTTGAAATACGAGGAATATTAGAATTTTTAGAGTTTTGGTGGAGGTGCCGGGTAGAAGATTGAAATATTCGAATAACTTATCTTTATTCAGAAGCAGGAATTTGAAGTGGAAATTGAAGACAAGTTTTTCGTTTTGTTATGTCCGAAACGATGAATCGATATTTAAAAAATTCCCCAAGAAATTAGTTAAAAGTGATGTAATCTTTATCTCTTATATTTTGGGAAATTTCTGGACTCGGATCTTGTATGGTCATGAAGTCCACAGCCCTTGATTTACTTCTTGTCGTATACAATTGTCCACAGGTTGTTATTATAAATCTCCTTACATGAGGATATCTTATTCTAGATGCGGCACGTGATGTAGCTGTGACCGTACTTCATGTGAGAATAATGATCCAAATTATAACCTTATGCACGCCATTTGATGTTTATCGATCGTGCATTATGACCTAACGGTTGACGCGTCCTTAATCCAAATAAACCAAAAATGAATACTTAAACGATACAAGGGAAAAACTTTTACATTTCTCATGGGAGTCATATGACAAAAATTTAATTATCAAAAAACGTTCCATTTTTCAATCATATAAAAAATTTTCTTTTGCTATCAATATCCCTCTTATACTGTATTTATTTTTCAAAAAAACAACAACAAATATTTATTTACTAAAAATTAAAGGCGGCGAAATTACCTAACGGGTTAAAGACATTAGTTTTTTCGGGTATTTTTTTTTCCCGAGAAGGGTCTCAAAAAATCTGTTTTTTACTAAATTAAACAATTAGTCAAATTTTTAAAATCACTTTACGGATTGTTTTTTTAGTAAAGGGGGCTCTAAAATTTTGTCCACCTAAGTCTTCTTTATTTCCTCACAGTGAAACCTGAGGTGTATTTTACGAGAAGCGTGTATAACGCCATGGAAATCTCTCCTTCAGCTCGTCGTGTTTGCTTGCTTCCTTCAAGACTACCCACACACACACACACACACACCCCCACTAACTTCAGAGGAAATCCATTCTAATAAAAACGTAGCTCCCAGATTGGCGTCACATTCTTCCCTTCAAAAAGGATGTACTCTCTGATTAAATCTCAGATCTATTGACAAGCTCGACGGTTTCCCTACATTACCATTGAACTATTTTTGGGCTTGTCTTTTTCAAACTGAATTGCTGATACTCAGATGCTCTTCTAAAAGAGGCGTAGGTTTAACGAAGCTACAAAGGTTTTACCGATCGAAGCGAATAAGCCTACCCCGAAACCCCCGAAGATGCTAAAAATGGAACTACTTCAAAACCCCAGCTTGAGTTTCAAGAAACCCCTTCAAGTATTGCGGTGTAGTTCGCAAAAATTAGCTTGGTATATGTTCTCTAAAACATCACAAACAAAACACAGTTATAATCACGAGTTATATTATGGGCAAACTTTTTAAATTTCTCATCCAAAAGTAATCTTATAAAAAATTTCTTCGCTCATAGCATTTATTTTTTTCCCCATTCACACAAAAAACTTTAGTTTCGTATTACTATCACCATCATTTTATTTTCTTATACATATACTTAGAAAACAAACTTATCATCAAACACACCATAACCTTATCTCACTAACTTTCAATTCACAGGCGGCGCAATATGACCTAACCGATGAAGCGCCCTAGTTTCTCACGTCGTCGTTTTGTCGGTGCTTACTACAAATGTTTTATTTGATAAAGCATAGTTCATCGTAATGCCAACAGCAAAGCAACAAACAATTTATATAATTATATATATGTTTAGCTTTCAGTTTAACACACATTCATACATTGTAGCAACTTAAAACAATTAATATTTTAGCCATACTTAATTAACAGTGATTATTAATTTTCAAGTATCCAATCAAGTAACTTCACCTTTACAAAAAATCTTTTTATTTAGACTATTTAGACTTATTTAGACACACTTCAATATTTTAAAATTATTCACATAATCAGCTTTTTATGATAACATGATGATATTTGGTTGTATAAGATGCTATCCACGTTTCTTGTTATTATACTGTTTAAACTGTATGCATGGCAGTATGGACAGATTTTTCTCACACTCACTTTTTGATTAGTCCTAAAATGATAGTTGACGACTAAACCATGGATATATCTTAACCAGAGAAAAGATTGTTTCCAGATCTGACACATGTGATGTATATCTTAACCGTACATCATCTGCTAGCAATATGTACCAAACATGTCGCCCTGGCGCACACTATTTGAGCTCTCCCAATCATATAAAGAATAATTGCCATCATATTATGATAACGGGGACAAACATTCTAAATTTCTCATTCAAGCAATTTAATAAATAAATTAAATCACATCGTGCTGTTATTAGGTTTTTCCACTCAAATAAATCATTTTTCTATTTTCTTTTGCTATTAGCCCACATCATCACATTCATTTTCTTGCCTTTGATAAACTTAGAAAACAATATAACCATTATCAAACAAACCATAAACACATTTTATTACTTTAAATACCAAAGGCGGCGCAGTATGACCTAACCGGTTGAAGCGCCCTAGCTTCCCACGTCGCCGTGATAACGTGTAGTGATGATGTGTCTATCTATAGGTGCAACTCTTTCTTGACGTGACCACCCCACACCAACATGTCGTTATGTTGTAATTGATAATAGACTACTTTTTCCTAATATCCGTTCGGAAATACTCAAAAAGTTATAAGACCTTGTTATGCTAACCAAACTGACATTGAACTCGTCGCGATTTCATCAATCCATACTTGACAGTAAACGCTGCACTGCCTACGACAGCCCGATTTATATCTTGGTTCTCGCACACGACCCACACAAACACCCCCCTCCACCCCCCTTCAACGACTCTGCGCATGGCGCGTCACAGCATTTCATAGTGACAAGTAAATAGCTTAAGTAGAGTGCAAGACTTTTGTTTTCATTTACAAGGACGCGTATTTGTCTTACAAACAAAGGAAGTTAGAATGAAGTTGTCTCGTACAGTCAGTCAAAGAATCGCAGGACATATTTTTACATTTTTTTTTTATATTTCTCATTCAATTTATATCACATCGTCTTAAACCATATACATGTACTCAAGAATATGAACCACTAGCTCATAAAGTTTTTGCACATAAAGAATAACTACATTTCTGAGACTCAAATTGTATTTTTTTTTTTTTTAACTCCAGCGTTTTGCTAATCACGTGAATGGTTGAGCCCCCTAGTTTCGCACGGCGTTAACGAATCTGGATCTTTTCTTCTTTTTAATACATGCACTATTGGTATTTTATAAGTGAATCCCCCCGTCTTGGCCCGGGATAGAATTGGCCCAGAGCATGGCTCTGCTAGTCGTACAAAGGCGATTCAAGAGAAAAGTCCACCTCGCAACATCAGATAGTATGAAGGGTAGTATTTTACTCAACGAAAATAGAGGCGAGCTCTGGCAATCGTCGTCGAAGACCTTGCCCCCTTCCCTTGACGACCCCTCGACGACGATGACGACAATAACAGTACAAACAATGACTAAGACAATGACGACCGCAACTTGAGAACCCGCTTTCCTCCCCTTACCCGTGGCTGGTTCTGACCAGCAAAAGCCCTCCTCCCCCCCTCTCGCCCTAGGTTAGAGTGGTGCATTATAACCTAAACGGTTGACGCGTCCTTAATCCAAATAACAAAAAAAAATGATCTTTTCTTCTTGTAAATACATGCGATTATTGGTATTTGATAAGTGAATACCCCCGACTGGGCCCGGGGTAGAAATGGCCCAGAGCATGGCTCTGCTAATCGTACAGAGCGATTCAAGAGAAAAAGTTCAACTCGCAAACATCAGCCAGTAAAAGTGGAGTTTATATTACTTCCGAAACTAGAGGCGAGCTCTGGCAATCGTCGTTGGGGACACCTCCCCTTTCCCTTGACGACCTCCACGACGACGATGACAATGACTCAACGAACGATAACAAAGACGGGACGACCGCGACGTGAAAAACCCCTTTCTGCACCTACCCTATCTGGTTCTGACCAGCCGGGGACTTTCCTCCCCTCATCCCCTTGACTAGAGTGGCGCATTATGACCTAAAGGGTTTTGACGCGTTTTTAAATCCAAAAAATGAGAGCCCCCGTTTCCTCACCCTACCCGGGGCTGATGTAACCATTATGGTCCCCTCCTCTCCATTTTCCCTTTGGGGCTAGAGTGGCGCATTATGTCGTAACGGTTGACGCGTCCTTGAATGCAAATAAATTAAACTATTATGAATTGAAATCTTTTTAAAAAACCCAAACTCAGTAAATGGATTCGTGACCATAGGACTGATTGTACAATGTGAAAAAGATCTATTGCGTCCCCCTATGTCTTTGGTCCGGACACAAAATTGGGGCTCTTTCCTACATACCATCCTGATGAAAAAAAGAAATCTTAATGTTTACAAGGCCCTATGTGGTAGAACCAAGTGGGGCTATTTTGGCCCTTTTTCCGGGAAATTTTGTAGGTTGTCCCCTTTTCTACTATGGAAAATCTTAATCACCCCAATCACCCCATTTCCCATCCCAAACAAACAATTACCATCAAAGAAAAGACCTAGGTCTTTATTTGAACCAGAAATAACGCTTGCACTATGGTCAAAAACTATAAACCTAGTACAAAATTACCAGAATTTTGACAATAAAATCCTTAAAAGAGAACACAACATTTTTTAAAATATCATCATTTTGCAATTGCAAAAGCAATTCAAGGAGTAGCAGGTACTGTAAAATCAGTACGGAAACTGCGAAATGGATTGCTTCTAGTTGAGACTGCTAATGATAAGCGTCTGAACTATTATTTTAAAACCACCAAATTTGACTACCTATTTGAGATCGAAGTTAAGCCGCATGAACAACTTAATAATTCTAAAGGAATTATTAGTTGTTCTGATCTAAAATATGTTACCAATGAGGAAATTAAGGAGAACTCTCCAAACAAGGGTGTCATTGACTTGTATAGAATAATGACCCGTGTTTGATGGAGAAGAATTTCCAACTGGCACAACAACCCTCACCTTAAACACTAAGGACTTACCTGAAAGGTGTTAGGGGGATACCACATTTTAGATGTCGAACCTATATACCAAACCCCATGAGATGCTTCACCTGTAAAAGATTGGACACCCCAAGAATGTCTGTAAGTCTGAACCTATTTGCGGGAATTGCGGTTTCAAATCTCATGGTGAAGTGCAGTGTGAACACCCAAAACGAGTGTGTCAATTGTAGTGGTCCACATGCTTCTTCTTCCCGTGATTGTCCTAGATGGACGGAAGAGAAGAAGATTTGTGAGATAATGGCGGTTGAAAAATTTTAATGTTCATTAGGCAAGGAAAGGTATAGACAATTACCACACCATCTAATTTTCCCAGTATCATTTGCGCAAGCTGTAACATCAAATAGTAGAGGCATAATTGCAACAAATCAGGAAAAAACACAGAACATCTCTAAACCCAAACCTATAATCCCCAAGCTGATGGGGCTACCAGCCATGTTGAAGACATCACCTTGGTTCAGGAGAACGCAAAGCTAAAGGAACTATTGAAGCATTGCTTGTGATACAGAAATCACTTACAAGATCAATTAAAGAAAAAAGCAAAGCACAACAGGAGCGGGGAAAACTCTTACAAAGAGTTAATTTCCCTGACTCGATCTCAAATTCCCCCTCTGGGCCCGGGGTAAATTGGCCCAGAGCATGGCTCTGCTAATCGTAAAAGGCGATTCAGAGAAAAAGCCCAAACCTTGCAAACATCAAGCTAGTAAGAAGGGTAGTATATTACTCCCTCAATCTAAGGGCGAGCTCTGGCAATCGTCGCCGGGGACCTTGCCCCCTTCCCTTGACGACCCCCCGGCGACGATGACAAAGAAAATGACCCCCACGAACAATGACAAAGACATGACGACCGCGACGTGAAAAACCCCCCTTCCCCCCCTTTTCCCCCGTGGCTGTTCTGACCAGCATGGGCCCCTTTTCCCCTCCCCCCCCCCCCCCCCTAGGTTAGAGTGGTGCATTATGACCTAAGGGTTTTTGACGCGTCCTTAATCCAAATAAACCAAAAACCGAGTGGAAAATTAGGTAATTTAATCAACAGCAAGACGTCAACAACAATGTTGATGTTCAAGTTGCAGTTAATTTACCAAAATCACAAAAACAGTCAAAAACACAGAAACCATTAGAGGTTTTAGTGGTCCAAATGAAAAGAGGATTTTAAAGTTTCCCCAAACCCCAAAAAAAACAGCCCATCCACGTCGTCACTTACTGATGAAATTTTTGGAGGATCGGTTAATGGATGAGAATCCTTTTGATATTTTAAAAACCCATAAGGTGAAATTTAAAAAATAAGCTGTATTTAAGATCCCATACAACATCTATAACTTAAATGGCTACACAAATATCGTGGAATTGTAGAGGATTCTATGCAAATCTAGAAGAGCTACGCTACTCTTAAAAAACACACAACCCTTGATCTTATTATTACAAGAAACTTTTTTCAAACCACTGATAACCCTACGGTTAAGGGTTATAAAATCTACCGTAGGATTATATAGGAGGTGAACGTGCACAGGGAGGTGTTGCCATTCTGGTGCATGACTCTGTGTATGCCACTCAAATTCCATTGACAACTCGCCTTCAGGCCGTCGCCGTTACAGCTTACATTCCAAATGAAACCACATTATGCTGTATTTACATTCCCCACCTTTAAATCATTAGCAGACGCGATATGGAGGCATTGTCGGATCAATTACATGGACCCGAAATTTTGGTGGTGATTTTAACGCTCCCATACTGACTGGGATCAGTAGTTTCTGATCAAGGGGGTTGTTTTTGTAGCAGATTTTCTACAACACAATGATGTTTCATTGTTTAAACAACGGGCCAATGACTCATTTCACGTCACATTCGGGGCACTTTTTCAGCCATAGATTTAGTCATGTGTACACCATTGCTATCGCTTGATCTCGAGCTACATGTGCTTGATGATTTACATGGAAGTGATCTTTTTTCCAAATTCAGGTAAATGTATTAAACTACAATAGGCCACACAATCCAGGTCGGGGATGGAGACTTGCGCAAGCTGATTGGGAAAATTCCAGGAAATTAGTAAAGTCTCTTTGCTCAAGGTGGACTTTACTAGTTTCTCGTGACCCCAACGTGCTTGTCAATAATGTGAGAAAATGCTTGCTTGATGCAGCATATGCCATAAACCACTGACTAGTGGTGAACCACGCCGTCGTGTCGTCCCTGGTGGAACAAAGATTGTGCATTGGCCATCAAGGCAAGAAAGCAGTTTTTAAAAAAAATTAAATACTTTTTCCTACATTTAAAAATTTAATAAATTTCAAGCACGAGAGAGCGAAAACGAGACGAATTATCAAACATAGTAAGAGGCAGTCATGGCAAGAGTATGTATCTTCTATAAATTACAGCACCTCTTCCACGATGGTGTGGAAAAGGATTAATCAATTAGTGGACGTCAGGTAAACACCATACCCGCTATCAAGGATGGCGGGCAATTAGTTACTACTCCAGCAGATGTGGCTTCAGTACTGGTACACATTTTGCATCGGGAAGCAGTAATGCACGATATGATGCAGAATTTCTAGCAAACAAGCATTTGACAGAAGCTCGAAAACTTAATTTCTCATCTGAAAACGATGAGCCATACAAAAGAGCGTTCTCTTTGTGGAACTCCGTATGGGGGTTTTAAACTCATTACGTCGCACATCTGTGGGAGAAGACAAATGCCAACGACATGTTTGTGCACCTGACTGATCCCCCATTGGAAGTTATTATTTTATTTTTTATATTTTGTGGTTGTCTGACATATTTCCCGATAGTTGGCGTAGTGCCATCTTAATTCCACTTCTCAAAACCCACAAAGATAAGTCGATGCCGACTTCATACGCCCTATTTCTCTGACAAGTTGCTTTTGCAAAATTTTTCGAAAGATGATCCAAACGACTAAAGTGGATGCTGGGACACGCAGTTTATTGCGAACGTCCAATGTGGATTTCGTCAACGTCGTTGCACCATCGACCACTTGGTTCGATTAGAGACGTTTATTCAAGAAGGGTTTTGTTGCAAAAAAACATGTTGTTGGTGTGCTTTTTGACATTGAAAAGCATACGATACAACATGGAGAATATAATATTCTTCGACAGATTCACGAGTGGGGTTTTCGAGGGCACATGCCAAAATTTTTAGAAAACTTTTTAAAAGATAGAACTTTCCAAAATGCGTGTTAACAATGTTTTGTCAGACTCGTTCTCACTGAAAAAGGTGTACCACAATGCTCGGCTTGTCGGTATCACTGTTTGCTATTGGCATAAACAGTGTTGTGGATTGTATTCCAAAAAGCCCAATGTCGGGCCTATTTGTAGATGACCTGGGAATCTTCTACAGATCGGTAAAATTTTTCAACACTCAAAGACCGTGCAAATTGGAATTGAACAATATAATTTAATGGGCTCGAAAGGGGGGACACGATTCTCCCGAAAAAACTCAGTGCATTCACTTTGCCGTCTTCAAGGAATCCAAAATGACCCACAACTATCGTTTAACATGTAGAACTTCTATTCAAAACAAATGTCCGTCTTCTCCCGGGATGGTGTTTGACAAAAAGCTAAATTGGAAAGACCACGTTGTTGAGTTACGCAAAAAATGCATGTTGAAAATCAAATTATTGAAAGTTCTCAGTAATACATCGTGGGTGCAGATAGGACTTGCATGTTGAGAATCTACGGATCTCTAGTTTTTCTCCAAGATGGAATATGGATGTTTCGTATCTCTTCAGCAAGTAACACAACCCTAAACTTCTAGACACTGTCCACCATTGTGGGGCTTCGTATTGCTCTTGGTGCATTTCGAACAAGCCCGGTAGTCAGCTTGTATGCCGAGTTTAGGTGTGTCCTCCTTGGCAGAACGGAGAAACCTCTTGATGGGTACGTATGTTTTTGAAAATTAAAGCTATGCCTAACCATCCAGAAAATCGAAATGTTTTAAACACGACATATGTCACACTTTGATAACAAACCCAAGCATCTCTTCCAATGGAATTAAGATGTAAACTTTTGTTTAAACTTATAGAATTTCATCCGCCAAAAGTTTTTAATTTTGTATTTAGCATAACCCGCCCTGGTTTACACCAGAGCCGATTATTATATTCAACCTTTGTCGTTTTGATAATACTTGCAAAAGTGTATTCAAAATTAACTTTAGAAAGATTTGCCATGAACATCAAAGGTTTACTTTGGTATTCACAGATGGCTCCAAAATTGACAACAAGGTTGGAAGTGCCTTTTATTGCTCCACCTTAACTGAACGTTTCAGGCTAAGCGACGTGTGTTCAGTTTTCACTGCAGAGTTATTCGCCATCCGTGAAGCTCTTAAATACATTCTACGCTGTCGTTGTGGAGAATACCTTTTGTGTTCAGATAGCTTACGTTCACTTCAAGCTATAAAAATCATGTATTCTAGTCATCATTTTTGGTACAAGACATCCAATTCTATTTTTGAAAAACTAACCTCTAAGGGATATATAATAGAGTTTTGCTGGATACCTGGGCACGTGGGCATAGAGGGAAATGAAAACGCTGATCGGGCTGCTAAGGAAACTTCCCAGCGTCGCGACGTTGATTTCAATCTAGTTCCCGTTCCAGATGTCAGAAGTGGATACAAGCAAAGATTGTTGGGTTTGCGACAAGCTCGTGGGATTGTTTTCAAAATAACAATTGCATAGTGTGATGCCCACATTGACTAACAAAATTCGTCCACCTACGTCTCGAAATCTCACGTAGAGAAGAGGTGGTAAATTTTCTAGACTTCGTATAGGGCACACACGCCTAACACACGGGTATCTCTTAACCAAAGAAAGGTTATTCCCATATGTGACACATGTGAAAGTACCTTTAACCGTGCATCATATGCTAGCAGAATGTGCCAATATGATGCATTGCGCACGCAATTTGATCTCTCCCAATCATAAAGAAGAACTTCTATCATATGATAACGCGACAAACTTTCTAAATTTCTCATCCATTGTAATCTATTTAACAAAATTTAATTCACTCTTACACATTTGTTTCTTTCTTTATTTTCATTTACATACATAACTTTTATTTTGCTATTACTTTCATCATCATCAATTAAGTTATTTTGTTATTTATACACTTAGAAAACAAACTAATCATCAAACATACCTGCATTCACTCTTCTCATTTCCTTTCATTCACAGGCGGCGCAATATGACCTAACCGGTTGAAGCGCCCTAGTTTCTCACGTCGTCGTCGTCATTTAAAAGATGTTACAAAATCAAATGAAAATAAACCTCTTAAGGTAATGTAGTAAATCGGTTCCTTTTGTAGCCTTATGTTCGTAAGTAGAAGCAGAAAGCTAGGTGCATTGTTTAATAAGTTAAATCCAAATTGCCCTACTGACAATACAGACAAAGCAGACTCACGTGAGACCCGATCAATAGAAGTCATCGAAACGCTTCCCGTCACAGGCAGTCCGGTCTAAATCGCTTTTCAAGGTTTTTTTCGTTGTTTATGCAATACAAGGGATTCACTAGTGAGTACTCTTAAAGCCATAGGTCAAAATTTTGAAAACTAATTGACCGAACGAACGATGACAAAGACGATGATGACCGTGACGTAAGAGCCTCCGTTTGGAGTTGTGACGTGTAGCTCGTTGGTCTTGTTGTTAGCGTATCTGCTTCCCAAGCAGAAGGTCCAGGGTTCAAAAACCCCTCAAAGTCAGAATTTTTTTAACTTCTGGTTTGGACTTCAGTCCATCAGTTTCGTGTCTTAGGAGTTTGTAAACGGTGACTTTGGGCCGTCCTGGCCAACGAAGCACATAATAAATTCAGAGTTTTCTGAATCGGCCTTGTTGATTCTGGTGTTGATTCGCGGTGTTCGCACAGTCCATTTCCACTGATTGCTATATTTTTCCCATTAAACATATCTATCTTTGGTTGGTTTTCGCTCACTCGTCGATTGCGTCGGGGCCTACTGGGTTTTGGGTTAGTCGCTTTGATTTACTGCCCTTCACTGAAAATCAGTTATATAACTGAGTGGGTTTGACTGTAAAAACAATTTATTTATTATATTATTAATTATTTCTTGTCCTCCCGTGGCTGTTTCTGACCAGCATGGGCTCTTCCTCCCCATATTCCCTAGCCTAAGTGACGCATTATGACCAATTGGCCGAGCATGGCTCTACTAACCGTAAAAGGCCATTCAAGAGAAAAAGTACACCACCCAAACATCAGCTAGTATGAAAGGTAGTATTTTCCTCCCGAAATAGGGCAGCTCTGGGATCGTGCGGGGACTAATGCCCCCTTCCCTTGAAGACCCTCGACGACGATGACGACATTACACCACGAAAGATGACAAGACAATGACGACCGCGACGTGGAACCCCCTTTACTCATCTTACCCGACTGTTGGACCCGCATGGTCCCACCTCCCCCCCCCCCC